>CASHTH010001896.1:0-10419 GCA_030341885.1 Geodia barretti
TCTGGGCCAAAATAGTGATAAATGAACAGGAGGGGGCGGTTCGTCGTCGGTGTGGTTTTTAATCGATCGGCCTCCTCCGCCCCCCCCCCGGCGGCCTCGACTTTTCCCCCTAGCGTTGCACCCCCCCCCATCTTTGGCCAGCCCGTGCGCCCCCCTTGGGGGGGGGGGGGGGTGGGGGCGTACGCCAGAGATCGTAGGTACATATGTGGATAAATCCACAAAAAAGCTAGAACGAATACACAAATAATAATCAGTACGTACCTTATTCTGTATTGTGCATAAATCTTTCTTTCAGCTGGGGAGGTTGAGGTCGCTGCAGCTTCTGTGGGCATCACTGAAGGTGGAGCAGCCGGCTCAGTGTGTGTGGTATTGACGGGAACAACTGGCTCTCCTACTGAACTTGCTAATCCTCTTGCAGTCTCTGTGGCATCTGTGCTGAATGCCGATGCAGGTAGGCTCCTAATCATAAGTTAACAGTCTATTCTTCACTGTCTGTTTCCACCTGACATTCCCTACAGGTGTACGTACAACGTAAACGTTCGTGTATTGTTTTGTTGCAATTTGTTCCGCTTTTTATGAATGTTTATCATCATTATAATATGCATATATATATATATCAAACATGGAATTGTGTGCACTCAGGAGCTGGTGACTTTTCTCTGGGTGCGTCTGTCACCATTCCTGCCGGAACAACGCTTCCGACTGATGGCTCTCATTGTGTGGCAGTGAGCGGAACGGAAGATACCTTTTTGGAGGGAGATGAAGCATTTGACGCTATGATCACTGGGACAGACCAAAGTGCCGTCGTTTCTGTTGGAGCATCAGACACTGCCACCGTTACAATCACTGATAACGATGGTGCGTACGACAGGATCGTAGTTACGTATGTGTGATAAGCGAGACGCATATATATGTTCTGTATTGTGCATAAATCTTTCTTTCAGCCGGGGAGGTTGAGGTCGCTGCAGCTTCTGTGGGTATCACTGAAGGTGGAGCAGCCGGCTCAGTGTGTGTGGTATTGACGGGAACAACTGGCTCTCCTACTGAACTTGCTAATCCTCTTGCAGTCTCTGTGGAATCTGTGCTGAATGCCGATGCAGGTAGGCTCCTAATCATAAGTTAACGGTCTATTCTGCATCGTCTATTTCCACCTGACATTCCCTACATGGGTGCGTACAGCGTAACCGTTCGTGCATTGTTGTAGCCTCATGTTCCTCTTTTTATGAACGTTTATCATCATTATAATATGCATATATATGTATATATATATGTATTAAACCTGGAATTGTGTGCACTCAGGAGCTGGTGACTTTTCTCTGGGTGCGTCTGTCACCATTCCTGCCGGAACATCGCTTCCGACTGATGGCTCTCATTGTGTGGCAGTGAGCGGAACGGAAGATACCTTTTTGGAGGGAGATGAAGCATTTGACGCTATGATCACTGGGACAGACCAAAGTGCCGTCGTTTCTGTTGGAGCATCAGACACTGCCACCGTTACAATCACTGATAACGATGGTGCGTACGACAGGATCGTAGTTACGTATGTGTGATAAGCGAGACGCATATATATGTACGTATAATAATCGTACGTATCTTATTCTGTATTGTGCATAAATCTTTCTTTCAGCCGGGGAGGTTGAGGTCGCTGCAGCTTCTGTTGGTATCACTGAAGGTGGAGCAGCCGGCTCAGTGTGTGTGGTATTGACGGGAACAACTGGCTCTCCTACTGAACTTTCTAATCCTCTTGCTGTCTCTGTGGAATCTGTGCTGAATGCCGATGCAGGTAGGCTCCTAATCATAAGTTAACGGTCTATTCTGCACCGTCTATTTCCGCCTGACATTCCCTACATGGGGGCGTACAACGTAACCGTTCGTGTATTGTTTTGTAGCCACATGTTCCTCTTTTTATGACGTTTATCATCATTTAATATGCATATATATATTAAACCTGGAATTGTGTGCACTCAGGAGCTGGTGACTTTTCTCTGGGTGCGTCTGTCACCATTCCTGCCGGAACAACGCTTCCGACTGATGGCTCTCATTGTGTGGCAGTGAGCGGAACGGAAGATACCTTTTTGGAGGGAGATGAAGCATTTGACGCTATGATCACTGGGACAGACCAAAGTGCCGTCGTTTCTGTTGGAGCATCAGACACTGCCACCGTTACAATCACTGATAACGATGGTGCGTACGACAGGATCGTAGTTACGTATGTGTGATAAGCGAGACGCATATATATGTTCTGTATTGTGCATAAATCTTTCTTTCAGCCGGGGAGGTTGAGGTCGCTGCAGCTTCTGTTGGTATCACTGAAGGTGGAGCAGCCGGCTCAGTGTGTGTGGTATTGACGGGAACAACTGGCTCTCCTACTGAACTTGTTAATCCTCTTGCAGTCTCTGTGGAATCTGTGCTGAATGCCGATGCAGGTAGGCTCCTAATCATAAGTTAACGGTCTATTCTGCACCGTCTATTTCCACCTGACATTCCCTACATGGGTACGTACAACGTAACCGTTCGTGTATTGTTTTGTAGCCACATGTTCTCTTTTTATGCGTTTATCATATTTAAATGCATATGTATAATATATTAAACCTGGAATTGTGTGCACTCAGGAGCTGGTGACTTTTCTCTGGGTGCGTCTGTCACCATTCCTGCCGGAACAACGCTTCCGACTGATGGCTCTCATTGTGTGGCAGTGAGCGGAACGGAAGATACCTTTTTGGAGGGAGATGAAGCATTTGACGCTATGATCACTGGGACAGACCAAAGTGCCGTCGTTTCTGTTGGAGCATCAGACACTGCCACCGTTACAATCACTGATAACGATGGTGCGTACGACAGGATCGTAGTTACGTATGTGTGATAAGCGAGACGCATATATATGTACGTATAATAATCGGTACGTATCTTATTCTGTATTGTGTATAAATGTTTCTTTCAGCCGGGGAGGTTGAGGTCGCTGCAGATTCTGTTGGTATCATTGAAGGTGGAGCAGCCGGCTCAGTGTGTGTGGTATTGACGGGAACAACTGGCTCTCCTACTGAACTTTCTAATCCTCTTGCTGTCTCTGTGGAATCTGTGCTGAATGCCGATGCAGGTAGGCTCCTAATCATAAGTTAACGGTCTATTCTGCACCGTCTATTTCCACCTGACATTCCCTACATGGGTACGTACAACGTAACCGTTCGTGATTGTTTGTAGCCACATGTTCTCTTTTTATGCATGTTTATCATCATTTAATATGCATATTGTATATATATTTAAACCTGGAATTGTGTGCACTCAGGAGCTGGTGACTTTTCTCTGGGTGCGTCTGTCACCATTCCTGCCGGAACATCGCTTCCGACTGATGGCTCTCATTGTGTGGCAGTGAGCGGAACGGAAGATACCTTTTTGGAGGGAGATGAAGCATTTGACGCTATGATCACTGGGACAGACCAAAGTGCCGTCGTTTCTGTTGGAGCATCAGACACTGCCACCGTTACAATCACTGATAACGATGGTGCGTACGACAGGATCGTAGTTACGTATGTGTGATAAGCGCCACATGTATTATATACCTTAAAGGTTACTATTATGCGGGCACTATTTTAGCGTTTTTGCACGGAGTGTTTTTGGCGTTATACTAATTTTAGCGATTTGTTTCTCCATAATGTATTAAAAATGTATGCACAATAATGTATGATGATGACAATTGATAATGATCTCACCCAGTGACTAGCAAGCAAGCCCAATGCTATGTGTTTTAGTCTGAAGTTGCACAAATCAAACATGTCAAATTACCTAATACAGGCATTAAATACGTATCCCTCTTCCTCTAATCAATACACATCTCACCATGAGAGTACAAGTGGATTACTGAATAATAGTTAGACGCTGATTCAGGTAACTGCGCGCAGTAGAAAACCGAGAGCCCCAGCATTGTGGCGCCCCCAGCACAGTGAGGGCTCTACCCCCGGGGCACAACGTACATGTAAACAACAAGATAAACAACTAAATCTACATTGACGCATCGTCCACACGCACGCACAGACCCCCTTGCACGCGCCGTCACGCGCACAACCAGAAAAAGAAGGCGGAGTCTCTACAGCATGTCTCTGCCGCTTCGCTCTTCTTGCACCGCATTTTCTGGCGCTCTGAGCCTGTCTCCATCGAGTTATCGTTAGAAGAGCTCCGCCATACGAACGAACAGGAAAGCCGCTCAATGTGAAGCGCTCACTCTAAAATAGTTAGACGCAGAGGTAAGCACGCGCCAGTAGAAAGAGGGCAATGAAGATGACTCAGGCTCTTCCGATGAAGATTTTTGATGTCTAACATTTTTGTTCTATTTAAGCGAATTTTCATTGAGGCACAATTATTAGCGCGAATACAATTTAGCGGTTTGGCTGATTCCCGCTAAAATTATTACCCGCAATTAATAGTAACCTTAATGTATATGTAATCAGTACGTATCCACCTTTTTGGTTTTTGATTTTTTGTATCGTGCATAAATCTTTCAGCTGGGGAGGTTGAGGTGGCTGCAGATTCTTCTAGTATCACTGAAGGTGGAGCAGCCGGCTCTGTGTGTGTGGTATTGACGGCAACAACCGGCTCTCCTACTGAACTTACTAATGCACTTGCAGTCTCTGTGGGATCTGTGCTGAATGCCGAAGCAGGTAGGCTCCTAATCATAAATTAACGATAAATTATGCACCGTTTCTTCCAACTTTATATACCGCAATGTGTACATACAACTTAACCATCCGTGTATTGTTTCATAGCCACATGTTTTCTTTTTTATGCGTATATGTATTGCATGTATATTAAACCTGGAATCGTTTGCACGCAGGAGCTGGTGACTTTTCTCTGGGTGCGTTTGTTACCATTCCTGCCGGAACAACGCTTCCGACTGATGGCTCTCATTGTGTGGTAGTTAGCGGAACAGAAGATACCTTATTGGAGGGAGATGAAGCGTTTGGGGCTAGAATCAGTGGGACAGACCAAAGTGCTGTCGTTTCTGTTGGAGCATCAGACCACTGCTACCGTTACAATCACTGACAATGATGGTGCGTACGACAGGAATTGTAATTCCGTATGTTTGATAAGCGCCACAAGTATTATATGTAATCGGTATATACGTATCCACCTTTTTTTAATCTTTAACCCTCGGCGCGCATGCGCAGCGAGGGTTACTGTAGTTGGGTCTGTGTGTCTGTCAGCTGTGTGTCTGTCTGTCTGTTTGTTACTCGTCATCTCACTTCTCGAGTATTCGTTCATCTCACAAAGGATACCACCTACGAACGGGCAATGAAGGTCAAAAGTTTCGAACGGTTTTCCCTGATAATGCTCTGTTCAAAGCTAGAGCGTGAAACAGCCGATATGCAAATACACAACGGCTTACTACGGCATGATCGATCAGCGTGCTCTGCCTACCTCGGAAGAACCAGAAGATGTAACGCAGGGCGGGTATCGCCTCTCGGCATGCTACTAGTAGTGTAGTTTGCCCGCGTCGACTTTGCGCGAGCTGGCAAGAGACAACGAGTGACAGCAAAACTAACACACCAGACAACCAATTAGTGGTACGGCGCATGCATGTACTTATGCATGCGCGTCACAGAGCGCCGAGGGTTTGCACTTCAGGCTTTCTCATTGATTTTTGTATCATGCCTAAATCATTTCTTTCAGCTGGGGAGGTTGAGGTGGCTGCAGCTTCTGTGGGTATCACTGAAGGTGGAGCAGCCGGCTCCGTGTGTGTGGTATTGACCGGAACAACTGGCTCTCCTACTGAACTTGCTAATCCTCTTGAAGTCTCTGTGACATCTGTGCTGAATGCCGAAGCAGGTAGGCTCCTAATCATAAGTTAATGGTTAATTCTGCACCGTTTAAACATAGCGCACATGGGTACATTCAACTTAACCATTCGTTTATTGTTTCGTAGCCACATGTTCTCTTATTTATGCGTGTTTATCATCATATGTATTGCTTAAACCTGGAATTGTGCGCACGCAGGATTTGTTGACTTTTCTCTGGGTTCGTCTGTCACCATTCCTGCCGGAACAACGCTCCCGACTGATGGTTCTCATTGTGTGGCAGTGAGCGGAACGGATGATACCTTATTGGAGTGTGATGAAGCGTTTGGGGCTAGAATCAGTGGGACAGACAAAAGTGCCGTAGTTTCTGTTGGAGCATCAGACACTACCACCGTTACAATCACTGATAACGATGGTTCGTACGACAGGATTTGTAGTTCCTTACGTTTGATAAGCGCCACTAGTGTACATATAATAATCAGTACGTATCCACCTTTTTCATTTTTGAATTTTTGTGTCGTTCATATATCTTTCTTTCAGCTGGGGAGGTTGAGGTGGCTGCAGCTTCTGTGGGTATCACTGAAGGTGGAGCAGCCGGCTCCGTGTGTGTGGTATTGACCGGAACAACTGGCTCTCCTACTGAACTTGCTAATCCTCTTGAAGTCTCTGTGACATCTGTGCTGAATGCCGAAGCAGGTAGGCTCCTAATCATAAGTTAATGGTTAATTCTGCACCGTTTAAACATAGCGCACATGGGTACATTCAACTTAACCATTCGTTTATTGTTTCGTAGCCACATGTTCTTATTTATGCGTGTTTATCATCATATGTATTGCTTAAACCTGGAATTGTGCGCACGCAGGATTTGTTGACTTTTCTCTGGGTTCGTCTGTCACCATTCCTGCCGGAACAACGCTCCCGACTGATGGTTCTCATTGTGTGGCAGTGAGCGGAACGGATGATACCTTATTGGAGTGTGATGAAGCGTTTGGGGCTAGAATCAGTGGGACAGACAAAAGTGCCGTAGTTTCTGTTGGAGCATCAGACACTACCACCGTTACAATCACTGATAACGATGGTTCGTACGACAGGATTTGTAGTTCCTTACGTTTGATAAGCGCCACTAGTGTACATATAATAATCAGTACGTATCCACCTTTTTCATTTTAGAATTTTTGTGTCGTTCATATATCTTTCTTTCAGCTGGGGAGGTTGAGGTGGCTGCAGCTTCTGTGGGTATCACTGAAGGTGGAGCAGCCGGCTCCGTGTGTGTGGTATTGACCGGAACAACTGGCTCTCCTACTGAACTTGCTAATCCTCTTGAAGTCTCTGTGACATCTGTGCTGAATGCCGAAGCAGGTAGGCTCCTAATCATAAGTTAATGGTCAATTCTGCACCGTTTAAACTAACTTTACATAGCGTACATGGGTACATTCAACTTAACCATTCGTTTATTGTTTCGTAGCCACATGTTCTCTTATTTATGCGTGTTTATCATCATATGTATTGCTTAAACCTGGAATTGTGCGCACGCAGGATTTGTTGACTTTTCTCTGGGTTCGTCTGTCACCATTCCTGCCGGAACAACGCTCCCGACTGATGGTTCTCATTGTGTGGCAGTGAGCGGAACGGATGATACCTTATTGGAGTGTGATGAAGCGTTTGGGGCTAGAATCAGTGGGACAGACAAAAGTGCCGTAGTTTCTGTTGGAGCATCAGACACTACCACCGTTACAATCACTGATAACGATGGTTCGTACGACAGGATTTGTAGTTCCTTACGTTTGATAAGCGCCACTAGTGTACATATAATAATCAGTACGTATCCACCTTTTTCATTTTTGAATTTTTGTGTCGTTCATATATCTTTCTTTCAGCTGGGGAGGTTGAGGTGGCTGCAGCTTCTGTGGGTATCACTGAAGGTGGAGCAGCCGGCTCCGTGTGTGTGGTATTGACCGGAACAACTGGCTCTCCTACTGAACTTGCTAATCCTCTTGAAGTCTCTGTGACATCTGTGCTGAATGCCGAAGCAGGTAGGCTCCTAATCATAAGTTAATGGTTAATTCTGCACCGTTTAAACATAGCGCACATGGGTACATTCAACTTAACCATTCGTTTATTGTTTCGTAGCCACATGTTCTTATTTATGCGTGTTTATCATCATATGTATTGCTTAAACCTGGAATTGTGCGCACGCAGGATTTGTTGACTTTTCTCTGGGTTCGTCTGTCACCATTCCTGCCGGAACAACGCTCCCGACTGATGGTTCTCATTGTGTGGCAGTGAGCGGAACGGATGATACCTTATTGGAGTGTGATGAAGCGTTTGGGGCTAGAATCAGTGGGACAGACAAAAGTGCCGTAGTTTCTGTTGGAGCATCAGACACTACCACCGTTACAATCACTGATAACGATGGTTCGTACGACAGGATTTGTAGTTCCTTACGTTTGATAAGCGCCACTAGTGTACATATAATAATCAGTACGTATCCACCTTTTTCATTTTTGAATTTTTGTGTCGTTCATATTATATCTTTCTTTCAGCTGGGGAGGTTGAGGTGGCTGCAGCTTCTGTGGGTATCACTGAAGGTGGAGCAGCCGGCTCCGTGTGTGTGGTATTGACCGGAACAACTGGCTCTCCTACTGAACTTGCTAATCCTCTTGAAGTCTCTGTGACATCTGTGCTGAATGCCGAAGCAGGTAGGCTCCTAATCATAAGTTAATGGTCAATTCTGCACTGTTTAATCTAACTTTACATATCGTACATGGGTACATTCAACTTAACCATTCGTTTATTGTTTCGTAGCCACATGTTCTCTTATTTATGCGTGTTTATCATCATATGTATTGCTTAAACCTGGAATTGTGCGCACGCAGGATTTGTTGACTTTTCTCTGGGTTCGTCTGTCACCATTCCTGCCGGAACAACGCTCCCGACTGATGGTTCTCATTGTGTGGCAGTGAGCGGAACGGATGATACCTTATTGGAGTGTGATGAAGCGTTTGGGGCTAGAATCAGTGGGACAGACAAAAGTGCCGTAGTTTCTGTTGGAGCATCAGACACTACCACCGTTACAATCACTGATAACGATGGTTCGTACGACAGGATTTGTAGTTCCTTACGTTTGATAAGCGCCACTAGTGTACATATAATAATCAGTACGTATCCACCTTTTTCATTTTGAATTTTTGTGTCGTTCATATATCTTTCTTTCAGCTGGGGAGGTTGAGGTGGCTGCAGCTTCTGTGGGTATCACTGAGGTGGAGCAGCCGGCTCCGTGTGTGTGGTATTGACCGGAACAACTGGCTCTCCTACGGAACTTGCTAATCCTCTTGAAGTCTCTGTGGAATCTGTGCTGAATGCCGATGCAGGTAGGCTCCTAATCATAAGTTGACGGTCAATTCTGCACCGTCTATTTCCACCTGACATTCCCTACATGAGTACGTACAACATAAGCATCGTGTATGTTTTGTTGCAATTTGTTCCTCTTTTTATGAATGTTTAATGTATCAACCATGGAATTGTGTGCACTCAGGAGCTGGTGACTTTTCTCTGGGTGCGTCTGTCACCATTCCTGCCGGAACACGCTTCGACTGATGGCTCTCATTGTGTGGCAGTGAGCGGAACGGAAGAACCTTATTGGAGGGAGATGAAGATTTGGGGCTAGAATCAGTGGGACAGACCAAAGTACCGTCGTTTCTGTTGGAGCATCAGACACTGCCACCGTTACAATAACTGATAATGATGGTGCGTACGACAGGGATCGTAGTTACATATATGTGATAAGCTAGACAAATACAACAAATAATAATCAGTACGTACCTTATTCTGTATTGTGCATAAATCTTTCTTAGCGGGGGAGGTTTGAGTCGCTGCAGCTTCTGTGGGTATCACTGAAGGTGGAGCAGCCGGGCTCCGTGTGTGGTTGGTATTGACCGGAACAAACTGCTCTCCTACGGAACTTGCTAATCTCTTGCAGTCTCTGTGAATCTGTGCTGAATGCCGATGCAGGTAGGCTCCTAATCATAAGTTGACGGTCAATCTGCACCGTCTATTTCCACCTGACATTCCCTACATGAGTACGTACAACATAGCATTCGTGTGATTGTTTTGTAGCACATTGTTCTCTTTTTATGCATGTTTATCATCATATGTATCTAAAACCATGGAATTGTGTGCACTCAGGAGCTGGTGACTTTTCTCTGGGTGCGTCTGTCACCATTCCTGCCGGAACAGACGCTTCCGACTGATGGCTCTCATTGTGTGGCAGTGAGCGGAACGGAAGATACCTTTTTGGAGGGAGATGAAGCATTTGACGCTATGATCACTGGGACAGACCAAAGTGCCGTCGTTTCTGTTGGAGCATCAGACACTGCCACCGTTACAATCACTGATAACGATGGTGCGTACGACAGGGATCGTAGTTACGTATGTGTGATAAGCGAGACGCATATATATGCGTAATCAGTACGTATCCACCTTTTCTGTATTGTGCATAAATCTTTCTTTCAGCTGGGGAGGTTGAGGTCGCTGCAGCTTCTGTGGGTATCACTGAAGGTGGAGCAGCCGGCTCAGTGTGTGTGGTATTGACGGGAACAACTGGCTCTCCTACTGAACTTGTAATCCTCTT
>CASHTH010001897.1:0-22537 GCA_030341885.1 Geodia barretti
TTTGAGGTGGTACCCTTAAACATTAGGGCATGCGTAACATGCAAAGTACACAAGTTACCATGACAATGCACAATGTATGCAGGAATGAAGACAGTGTTTTATTTAGTTATTGTTGGTAATTCACGTACATTAGCCTGTAATTAAAATGTAATTGTAATTCAGTAGCTTTTTGTAACTGCATTTTACAGTTCCTTGGAAAACTTCCTTAAGGCCATGAACAACTATACACAGTGTTATCAGGGCTGTCCACTTACTACTGTAGTATTTTTGTAGCACAAGAATGTAAATTCCTCAAGCTTCCGCTTACTATAATAATAGTAAATCCGAATTCTTCTGTACTGAAAGTTTTTACAGGTACTGTTTATATATGGACTGTCCAAGTCACGACTGCCACAGAAAATGGCAACAGAAGGTGTTCCACCGAGTCTTGTTCCCCGTAAGCTCTCCCTACCCGGTGGTAGGACCCTCCCTCCCTCCATCCCCCTCATCATCTCCAGTCAGGACAATTGGGACCCACTCTCATGCCAACTGGAGACTCACAAGCAAGATCCCAACAACCACACACTCAAGCTCGTGGAGGATGCCATTGAACTCCTTCGTAGTCTTGACAAGCCCCTTGCCATCCTCTCTATCTGTGGTCCCTACCGTTCAGGCAGTCTACTTCATGTCTCGCGTTCTAGGCAGCCCTGAGCCTTTATGCTGGGCCACGCATGCAGGCCTGCACTCGAGTATCTGGATGCAACTACCGTCCTAGAGTGCCAAGATTTTACCACCGTCGATTGATAGATACGGAGGGGTATAGTATTTTGCATTTTTTGTTGTTTTGGATCGTGTAGTCCTCTGGGAGACCATATGCCATTGAGCTTTGTTCACCTCACCCCAATCCTCAGCTCCTCATCATCTACAACTCGAAGAAGGAGGCATCAGAAGGGGGACCCTCACCAGATGAGGTTGAACGTGTTTCTCCCAACTCTCATCATCCCTCCTTGCCTCAATGTGGTGTGAGGCAGTTTCAACAATTCAGGAGAACTTTTTTCCCAAAATTTTGTGGTGCTGCGAGTGTCGTATCAAGGATGACAAACAGGGAAGTGAGGTTTAGTGACAAAACGAGTTTATTCACACACGTTGTCCTGCATCTGGAATCAGAGAGCTACACCTGATTGGGCAAAAGTCTCTAGTCAGTTTTTTCCCCTATATGAAGTGCCACTCTCCCCCATACCTTACACCAAGGAGAAATCATCCCAGTGGCATAGTGGTGGAACAGCACGACAAGCTCAAACCAGCCTTCAATGCGAGCGATCGAGCTCTCATCCAACGATCCTCCAGAAAGTTGCTCCAAAAGGGTGTGGAGGGACTACTAACCGAGGTGAAGGTTGAGGGGTGGATGGGGTGAGGGTGTTTGGGGGGGCCCGCGGGTTGAGGTGGGAACGGAAAAGCTATGGCTGCTCTAGTTGGGGGGCATGGGAGGCAGTCAACAGGCCAGGAGACCCTACCAGACCTGGACCAGGGCTGGCAGGCTGTGGTGAGGTGGAATGCTGAAGGAATGCTCTACATAGCTGGTGATGGGAGTATGAAGGGAAATGATGGCAAGCTTTGGAAGGCAATCGCCAATGGAAAGAGAAATCTGTTAACGAATTCACCAAGACAATGGCGAGGGAAGAAGAGTGTTCTAAGAGAGGAAAATCTGTCGTGGTTAAACCCTCTCAACAAGCGACGAGGAAGTCCCGCCACTCCGTGACAGCGAGAAAACAAGGATATTGTGCGACGAGTGGCCCCGCAATGGCGGGGAGGGGGGAAGCAAGAGGTCACCGGAGGAAGCCTTGTATCAATTCACCGAGCAAAATGCATCGGCATCAAAGAAGCACTGTGAAAAACTCGCTTGCTATCTTCGTGCTGAGCAAAGTCCAGCAAGGTTGCAAGAGCGTTAGGACTCTATTCCTCTCGATATCCAAAGAGAAGCAGTTGGAATCACTGACTGATCTACTCAGCCTGCTGTAGGACCAGCTGTCCAGTGAAGTCCTAGAGAGCGGACTGTCAGACTTGATCAACGGGCAGATATCTCAGAGACAATCCTGCCAGCCTCTGAGTGTGAAGTGATGGAAGAGGGCACGATAGACAAGCTGCAGCTGGGATTCCTCAGCCAATAACCCAGAAGCAGAGTTGAAAGGAGTATGTGGTGTACAGGGAAAGTTGAGGGTGGAGAATGGAGAAGAGGCAGCCAGGACTCAGAAAACAAAGGTGTTGGTGCAAATGAAGGACTGAAATCACGACGCACCAAGCTGAGTACGATGTGCTAGGTACTATTCGCTAGATGCGGGCTTATAGAGACCAGACATGTAAGTTCTCAAGCTAGTCGCTATCATAGCACGTGTGACTAAGTCTGTCGAAAAGAATATTATTCTAGTATGGCTGCTGAGGTTTCACCTGCTGCAATGAAGCTTTGGTGTACTGTACTGCGTGTCGTGTGGTGGCTCATTCTGCCGCCGTGTATGTCAGTAGGCAAAGGGCAATGGACGGGAGTTGATTATTACGATGATCTTCGACCGTAGCAACAATGTCATGACTCTAACGAAAGATGTCTTGATGGGACTCACTATTGCAGCTCTGCGGTGGGCATATGCCTTTGTCACAATACTGCACCTGTGTTGCAGTCGCTTCTGCAAAATTGGGACCTAAAAATCTGAACAGAGTGGAGGGATTGATGCAGACGATTGGTCGATTAAACAGCAGCTGATCGTTATTGGCTCAAGTGATTTAAGTTAAACGTTAAACCTGTGTGGAACTACTTTAATCAAAACTAACCCTTAGGACAATGGAATATATTACCCTCGGTGTTATACGTGAATATTTGTTTATTGTGTGTCTGTTCACTAAACTTACACGCAATTTTGTATAGTATTGCAACCTATATTTTCCCATTCCACATTCCAGTGTATCACTAGGTATAGATCTTGTACTGCATGTATTGGGATCCACAGTCCATTTGCCATTATGCCCATATGTTTGAGATTTTACTTTCAGTTTCAACTTCTGACATAGTTACCAATCAGATTGTATGGTCAAAATAAGCATGTACCTAAGATTCTTTCAAGAAATAGCTTGCTACTCCAATACATTCTGGCCTTTTCATTGATGTTTTTAGAAAAAAACTGTATGAAGTTGCACACACAATTAAATTGTATAGTCAGTAATTGATTTATTTAGCGTTAAAAAAATTCTTATTGCTGTTATTATTTCATATTAACGGTGTATCTCAAAACACGAGGTTAAATACGGAGTCAAAACTTAGTGCTCGACAGCTTGAATAATTATTATGGATTTTACACTCTAAACAACAAGCGATACCCCCAGGCCATACAGGACAAAACAAAATGCACTGAATAGTTTTCGGAATCATAACACGATGTCTAAATTATTGACATTAACAATACAAGTTTGTAATCAAAGAGCCTCGAGCAATAAGTGTTGTTTGTGCCTGTAACTTTGTTCCTCTACCAAAGCAACTTTGTAAACTGCAATACACTGCACCAAGTTTGTATATAAGCAACACCAACGGGCATCAGGCTATATTAACTCATACTTTGTGCCTATAACTTGCTTATGCTGGGTCTTCCTTTTACACTTATACACTACAATAAGAGTTCAAAAAGTTTGCAAACAACAAGGAGTGTGTGGTGTGCAAGAGAATTGAAGGTACTTTTGTGAAGGGATTGAAATCACGCACCAAGCTTGAGTACGATGGGCTAGATGATTCATACATGCTGCAATCAGACCGCTAATGTGAGTTTCAAGTATATAGCTAGTTGCTCTCAATAGCACTGTGACAAGTCTGGCAAAAGAATATCTTTCTTCGGTTGCTGAGGCTTCCCCTGCTGCAATGAAACCTTTTGGTGTCTGTTCTGATGTAAATACCAGACTAAAAATGAGCTATAGAAAAACAGAACTGCATGTATCACAATAAAAAAGAAAGAATGTTGTGTGTGTGTGTGTGTGTGCAAAGTATCATGTGTCTCTCAGTGACTGAAGTTCTTGTCCTGGTGTGTCAAAAGTTGCACTGACGAAAAAAACACCTTTGCTCTGAAAAGGAAAAAAGACAGGTGCAAAGTCAGGTTTCATTTTTCATGTGTATGCATCAGAGAAGCATGTAAGAAAGAAACTAGCCACTGATGGTAGTTGTGATGCAGCTATTCAAGAGTAGTTATTCGTAATGTCTCACATCTCTCTTCTTCTTGTAGTGGATACCAGCCCACACAGCAACAAGGATAACCAAGACCAGGAGAATAGCTCCTCCCACAACTCCAGCTGCTATAATCAGGTTGATCATCAAACTGTGTTGACACACGTAACATATGTAAAAGATGCATAAAAAGTAGCCTCTCTATAAGTATATATATAAAGGTTCTCATTACGAGGTGAAAAACACTGTATTAACAAGTACCCACCTGGTGAGGACACACTGTTTCTCAGATGTGTCATACTCCATCCCAATAGGGCAGGAAAGGGACGCACTCTCTGTTAACCTCGTCCTCCACACACTCGGTACAGTTCCTACTGGATGGTCCCTGTGCACCCAATACAGTACTCATGGCATGGCAGGCAGGTGCCTTTTGCTTCATAGTAGTCTGAGGGGACACATTGCCAGACACATACAGACGCCGTCAGTTGTGAAGTTGGCATTACGACAGGTTATGCAGTCTGTATTGCTACTGCCTCTACAGCCATTGCATTCGCAGTTACACTCCTGGCATCTGTACGCACCACTCTCTGGGGAAAGGAAAGTGTTCCCCTGACACTGGGGTACACACACCAGTCGCCTCTGACTATCCACGATGCTGTCTTCTCTGCACATCACACAGTCTCTGTCGGTCGGTCCGGTACAGCCTGAGCACTGTTCGTGGCACATGACGCAGTCTGATGCAGAGGTCTGCTCACACGACTCTAGACAGGATATTCGGGGAGTGGTAGAGTTGGTAAGGAAGGCATAGGAGCAAGTGAGGCATTCGGAGGTTGTGGGGCCGTCACAGGAGGAGCAGAGGGAGTGGCACCGCTGACAGAGGAGGGTACTCTCTGTGACAGTGGGAGGGAGGGAGGAGGTGATGGAGGAGAGAGACGTGGAGAAGTACCCCTTTGGGCAGGAAGATGTCGCATCAGCACATGCCAACTGTAGGGAAAGGGAAGTATCATTATCACTGAACATTATTACCATACAACATAGACACTGCTAGGTTACTTTGCAAGTTTAGGTGGGTTCTTGTTTTACCAGTAGTCCACCAGTTGACTATGCCGGGAGAGTATAATGTGTTGGAAATTTTGTACTACATAAAAATCAATGTAGCCATTAAGATGCTCAATTATTCATTCTAGTACTGGAATTTTGTACTGTATGAATGAATTTACTTGCCAATATGTGTTGCCATTTATTCTAGTATAATTTCGTACTGATTAACTATAACTACAGCCATACATGTGCTCGCCAAAATGACTCTATGATTTCGCCCAAAATGTGTTGCGTGTGTTTTAGTGTATATATTACTGTAGCCATACTTGCTTCCCCTGTTGGTCTAGTAACAGGGCGTGGCAGGAGTCACAGCCTCCAGGGCCGACAATGGGGGCAGGTCCAGTGCAGCTCCCTTCACACTCTCCCGGACACTCCAAACACTCTCCCAGAGTCTCATTGTTGTAGGTGTTGGAGAAACATGCCTTGTCTGAGATAAAAACACATGAAATGTGATGAGATATACTATAGGTGTAATAATTATAGTCCTTTATACATATGTGATATGATGAGATATGCTGAATGTGTATTATAGTGCACACGAGTAGAAAGATAAAGAACTTGCCTACACACATCTTAGTGGCATTAGTTTTTTCCCAATGTGTAATACTTACACAGTTGTTGGACTTGGAAGGCAGTGACAGGGATGACAGGGTTTCCACTTGTATCACTCACCACACCCACTGACAGGGAGAGATAGAGAGAGTCCACCGAGCTAGCTATAGAGTCGACCAGGAGTCTGGTGATGACAGGAGGAGAGAGAGAGATCTCTATAGTGTTAAACCCAGTCTGGTCGCTCTTATCTTCCTCAGATAGTTGTATGACTACTGTTGCCTCCTGTGGTGCATTCATGAGCGAAATGCTTGTCTCTATCTTTCCCATCTGTCTAACAGTCTCGGAGAAAGTGAGGTAGACTTTGGAAACAGGTGTCAGGTCGGCATTAAACTCTTGTAGCTCAGGAGGTGTTGTGTCAAGACTAAAGTCAGTGGCTCCAATGCTGGCATTTGGAGATAAAGTTTCAACTAACATCGGTCACCAGGTCTGATGTGAAGCTAATGAATGTCGTTGTAGTACCAATGGCTATATCTGGGGCGTGCATGCTTTATGTAGTTGAAATCAGATTGGACCACTACAAACAGCCAGGGTTATCTCAACAAACCATATCTCCATATTCAGGGCCACGACAGTAACAGTACGGTTTTGCTGAATTGTCATATTATGTTGATGATGAAGGCCTACTGGGAGGTGCAGTTAGGGCAGTTATCAAAAAATCGGCTGCATTGTAAAAAGGAACTTTCACTTTCTCAGGTAATGATGAAAAACAGAAAGGAGGATCCATTGGCAAGAACTGAGACTGGGTCGTCATTAGTTTCCTTCAAAGCAGGAGGGAATCACTTTGCACACTTCCACCTGCATCAGTCCAACATAGCGCGCAGCGCACTTAGTGCTACCGCATATTTACTTACCTCAATTGAGCGAAAGAGACGCGAGGACAAGCAAAGGAAGTGATGGAGTCTCTCCACTCGTTTGTAAGCCAGCGACAGCAAGGTCTTCTCCCACATAACATCTTCCCTAGAGCCGTCAGAGGTATATAAAATAGCTGCACAAACCGTCTGCTCAGCTGTGGAGCATGTGAACGTACTTTGGTCCGGCGGATTCCTTATATCTGGTGAACAGAGACTGACAAATACTAGATACTGCAGGGACATAACGGATGTGTGAGTTTAGTGACATATCAGTGCAGAATTTTCCAGAAAATGTAATATTCATACACCCACATGCACCAACAAACATTTCTACAACTTTTTAATTGCAGTGCGGGTATGTGACCTGTCGGTTCGCTATAGTGGCGATCTACAGAGAACATTCAATACTATTGCCCACAGAAACGTTCCTACAGTGGTTTACTTGTTAATTGCAACACATTAGCACATGTTAATGAGGGGGGAGGAGCACTGGGTGAGCGAACGCCCCCCAGCCCTGCCCGGCACTTTCACGGCAATAGCTGGAAAGAGAAAAAACGAGACGAGAAACAGACGCTCGGAGCTTGCTACTCGCGATTGGCAAACCGACGCGGTCGATCTGAGAGGCGCGTAACCTCACGTGCCTCAATACCCCTTACCCCTTACCCCACTCACTGACAACACCACGCATGCGCGCCCCTCTGCAGTTAACTGGATCTATAGGGGGTTTAAACCCTATCTACTGTGCTGTGTGTCTACCACTGTCTCTACAGTGGCCACTAGTCCAGGCTGTTCCTCACGAGTTCTTCACATGTGAGGAGTTGGGAATGGTCAGTTGATGCCTTCGGACCCGGCCAGCTCGTGCCACGTGATGGACAACCGCAACCGAGTAAGCTTGCACTTCTACGTACATTGTGTGTGTGTGTGTGTGTGTGTGTGTTTGCATGGGGGAAGAGAGAAAGAAGAGTGAGAGGCTTTTGTCCGTGGTCACATGCATTGGCTTTTTAGACAGATACAGATACCTGCCTTGGGCACATTACTGCTGCATCTGCTTACACATGTGTGGAGTACCGTGTGGAGCACCAATAATTGCGTGGGCGGCTGAGTATGCGCGTGGCTTGTACTGGATGGCAGGGGGATTTTTACGCTGTGTGTGTGTGTGTTTATACATATATGTCACTGTTGCTCGGTGTTCATGGATTCCGTGCCGTGTGTACCTCATGTATTTTCACGTGCAAAGGATCACCCTGGTACTGTAGCGCTCCACTCTTCACTCTATGTTTTTCTCCCACGCACTACTCTGAAATGGAGCTCGTATGTCTCCTGACTCTCGTTTCGTTTTTCTTCCTTACTCTCTTTCTTTTATCTCCTTCCTCTACTTTTTCCTTTTTTCTGTTTCTCCGTACTTTCTTTTTCCTCTCTCTCTCTCACACCTTAATTTTTATCTCTTTCTGTCTTGTGACGTCCATGTCGGTCCATCCTCTAGAGCCTCACTATGTAGTGGAGATGGGACACTTCGTCTTCTCGACAGACGGCGCAGCGACACCTGGCAGGACCCAGCACCCGACTCACCACTCCAGATACTTCATGCCTGTGTCTGTGTCCCAGTGAGGCCTGTAGCAGGTGGGGCAGGGCTAAGGTCTCCGCCTGCCACAACTCCTCCACCCAGCCCCAGAGCTGGGGGAAGTTCAGTAGACTCTCCGTCTCCAGTACTAACAGTGGACCAGTCATCACTTTCACCAGTGGAGATGTCTGCAGAGGTGAGCAAAGAGGTGGTTGTGGGTAGTGCTGGGGAACACTGGAGGCTAGCTGACTAAGGCTAGGTTCACAATGTCAAATTTCCCTGTAGTGCCGTGCTGCATTGCCATGATACAAGGATAGAATCTCTTTTATCTTTGCGGCACAATGCAATGGGGCATGTGATGTATATAACTGTGAACCCAGCCTCATCGTGAGAAGTGTCAGCAAACCTATACAGGTACTGTATGTTTCAACTGACACTGGCCAACATCTGACTATGGAATTAACCTAAATGTACCAACCAACTGACATAATACGTAGCAAAGGACCTCGACGAAATACAAGACAGATATCTACATGGAGTGTGACCGATCCATCACTACTGATGACAGCAAGCCTGTCTTCCAACAGGTAATATAATGCGTAGTGTAGTAGCATGCACGGAATGTAGTGAAGCAGTTAGGGGGGAATGTGCAGCAAGTACACCAGTCAGCCCCCCCCCCCCTTCGTCCTCAATTGCTCCGTGGGTATAACCCTGTGTCTTCCTCAATTGCTCCATGGGTAAAATCCTGTGTTGTTTTTCACGTTTCAATCTTCAGTGTGACTTCTGTATGTACAATTGTGAATGTTGTTGGTTGTGTGATGATTGCAGAGCATGTCAAGGGGCTGAACGAAGGTGCTGTTCTGGTCCAGTCCGTATGCATGTCACAGTGAGAGGACCAGCTGTACTCACACTGTGGGGGACAGGTTCTTTGACTTCACTCCTAACTCTGGGGAGAAGGCCTGGAAGACAGACCACAGGTAAGACCTTAGACACATGTGTGTATATACAATCTATGTTGCTATTGTATACCATAGTGGAGTCCAGAGGTTAGATTGCTACACTTAGACATACAGTAGATTACTACTGAGAACAGGGCTTGAGGAACATAGGTTTAGAAAGATTTGCTTTGCTGTAACCCTGGGGGGAAAACCTGGATAACACACTACTGGTATCATCAGTTCGTACAGTCTACATGTGGCTTTTGCTTTTAATAGGGTGTTCATAATGGAGCCTACTACTCAACTAAGGTTAACCCAATGCAATAGCTACTGTATGTACATGCTGTACGAACTAGATAGAAGGCTTGATGAACATAGGTTGTGAACTGAGAAGAGAAATATTCTGCGCATTCCGCTATGTTCATACACACGAGGAGATAATATTGTCAGGAATTTAGTACATTTGCTAATAGCATGATGAGTTACTCTGTTTTCTATTATAGCGGAAATGAGTACTATGTCAACTTGTGTGGATCAATTCCAGAATTCACTGGTGAGCACCCCAGCATCCATGCTCAACACCTATACACACACACACACACACACACACACACACGCACGCACGCACGCACACACACACACCACGATCTCTCTCCCTCCTCCCAGGTTGTGATCCAGAGACTGCAGTCTGTCTGCACACGTCAAAGTGAGAATGGCTGAGTATTGGAATGACCTCCACTCAGGAGATTATTAACCCTCGGTGCGCATGGTCTGTGTGTCTGTTACTCTATATCTCACTCCTCGAACGTCTGTTCGTCCCAGGAACGATACCATCTACCCAACGGACGGTCAGAAAATAAAGGCGGTTTTCTCTGAAAATGCTCCGTTGCAAAGCTAGAGCGCGAAAAAGCCAATATGCAAATACACAACGGACGGGATGGCTTACCACAGTCGGATCGATCCGCGTGCTCTGCGTACTCCGGATGCACCAGAAGATGCAACGCAGGGCGTGTATCGCCTCTCGCATGCTATCTAGTAGTGTAGTTAGCCCGCGTCAGACTCTGCGCGAGCTGGCAAGAGACCACGAGTAACAGCTAAAACTAAACCCGGCCCATCAATTAGTGGTACGGCGCTTGCGTTTACTTACGCGTGCGCGTCACAGTGCGCCGAAGGTTTGCACTTCAGTGCTTTTCATTGGAACTAGTAAGACATCTCCCACTGCCCCTTTCCCCCTTCTATCAATCCTTTATTGGCGAGCAAAGCGAGTCTAGTCGTATTTGTCTCAATGCAGCCTTTTTTCTACACTGATCTGTGACAAGCACTGCACATACCACAGCTCGGCGCGCATGCGCAGCGAGGGTTACTGTAGTTGTCCTGTGTGTCTGTCTGTTACTCTCAATCTCACTTCACGGGTGTTTGTTCGTCTCACAAAGGATACAACCTACTTAACGGGCGACGAAGGTCGGAAAATATGTGGGGTTTTCTCTGAAAACGCTCCGTTGCAAAGCTAGAGCGCGAAAAAGCTAATATGCAAATACGCAACGGACGGGATGGCTTACTGCGGTCGTGCTCTGCGTACTTCGGAGGCACCAGAAGATGCAACGCAGGGCGTGCAACGTAGGGCGTGTATCGCCTCTCGCATGCTATCTAGTAGTGTAGTTAGCCCGCGTCAGACTCTGCGCGAGCTGGCAAGAGACCGCGAGTAACAGCTAAAAAACTAAACCCAGTCCATCAATTAGTGGTACTGCGCATGCGTTTACTTACGCGTGCGCGTCACAGTGCGCTGAGGGTTTGCACTTCAGTGCTTTTCATTCTAACTGTGCTTGTGCTAACCAAAAAATTAGTTGCATTTGTTCTAGTGAATATGCAGCACCACGTTATGCTTTTGGATGTTTTAACTACGTTTATCGTTGTGGCTTGTGCAAGTTAATCCAAGGAGGGGAAAGTTTTATAAAAAAAAGAGTTATATTATGTTGATAGTAAAGTTTTTGGCAAGCAAAGTTTTGAAGTTAGGCGCCAACGCGACACTGTAGCTCTAACCCTAAATTTCCCCTGTCCTGACTGTGTATAGGAACGTCGATGTGGATTCAGACGAACTCAACTGACGGTTTCTCTCACGCTATTGTCAATATGGAGTGTGTGGACGACAGTGCTGACGTCAGCAGAGCTGAAACTGTGAGCAACGGTTTCTTAGCAGTGAAACAGGGTTTGAGAGTGAATGTCTCCACAGATGAAGTTTGTGAAAGTCACTACGTCCACCGCTGGCAGTGAGAGGCACACATTCTATCACTTCAACATATGGACCAAGAAAGGCTGCTCCTTGTAAGAGCACTGCAATTAGCAACAACCTGTGAGATTGGTATCATGTGTGCATTTGTCTCTTTGGATCTTAGGCATTACTACGTAGGCATGGATTTACACAAAATGTGGGGAAACATACATACATAGGTGGACCCTAAATGCTAGTATTGTATGTGGAATTGGCTAACTGTGTTACTGTAGGCCATGTGCATCTTGCCAGTGCTAGTAAGTAAGATATAGAGTTAAAACTTCTCTGCTAAGTGTATGCATATAAGAGCTGGCACTTTCTTCACTGGGTTACCACAGAGTAATTTATCCTCGCTCCCGATCTCATGCCTGGTATATTCAAAGAATGGTTCAATAATGTTTCTCTGCAGCTCTACGCCCAACCAAAACACCGTACACTCCCACCAATCACCACAATAGTACAGATAATGGCGGGGACCACAGTGGTAGCAGTGGTTCGTCTGGCTCTGGTGGTACCTCATCGACCGTTGTGGCTCTGTTGGGCACACTAGTGGTACTGATGGTAGCCACCATTTTTCTTGCCTTTATCTTCTACAAGAAAGAGAGACAGTAAGCTAAGGAGTACCCCACAGTCTGTAGCTCATTAGATTGTGTTCCTTGTAGGGATAGATTTATTAACTTGTTCAAGAACAAGTCATCTGAACCGGTCAAGTATGAAAAGGTGAGTAACAATAGTGTACAGTGTACTTAAGAATGTGCCTCTCTAAAAAAAAGGGATCTGGAGAAGAAGTCGGGATTACGACAGAGGAGTCTGCGGTGGATTGTTTCTTTCTCTCCCCACGAAATTGGCAGAGAAAATGGCCATTAACCACAAGTTTGCATTTCCTATACTGTTGATACAACTACAACTCAAAATCCAGACCTAACTCAAACTCGTGATTTGAAGCTTTTCCAAATTCCAAAATCGTATTGTGGTACTTGATGCAGCATGCTTATTATGTCACACCAAGATATCTGGTATACTGGGGCCACTTTTTCCCAAAATCTACTGCCAAAACCTCACTCAGCTAAGTTTGTAGCTAGCCACCCAGTGTTTCTGCTCTATACTGTGCAGTTACCAATGACTCTTACCGAGGAGACGTCTCTACTGGAGGAGGGTAGTAGTGGGAGTGAATATGGGGAGGGGAGTGGGGAGGAAGAGGGGGAAGGGGAAGGAGGGAAGGGAGGGAAGAGAAGACCCCGTGACAAAGACGAAGAACTCATTATTTTATAGTGGTACTTAGTGTGACTGTCTCACAACTGTACACATACTTCACTGCCATTATTTTAACTATCCTTGATCTAGTGTTTCTTTTTGCTGGAACAATTGAGCACAATTTGCCAAGTCAGCAAGAACACATTAGCTAGTGTACGTCCGCTGTCGTATTGTGGTACTTTGATGACTAGCTATGCTTGATTATGTCAACAACCAAGATATTCTGGTAATAAACAGATACACGTAATATCAGTTAAGGTTAAAGTACAATGTTTCTATTGATGCTTTAACTTTCCTTTTCCCAGTTCTCCATAGAGTTGCTCCAAATGCACGAATCTTCAAGTATCGTTTGTAATCTCCTTTTGGAACCTTCTTTCCATCTACCCCTTCCTCTTGTTCCCTGTGGTCGTAGGGAGTTTCCGCCAACATCTGTCCTCGGAACCTACTGACTACTTCGTCTACTTCATCTTTTGCTGTAGAAGTCGCAGGATGCTGTATATAGGGATAATGTATTTCCTACAGTCCAATGAATGTGTGGATACAGTGAACCCAATGCACGTTTGGCAAACAAGCGTGAAAGCTGAAGTAAAGTCTGTAGCCTCATTCCCAGGCCTCCCCCGATACGTGTATGTTTATGCGACGTGGCTTTTAGACTGTCCTGTTTGCGCGCCATGCGTCGTATAAACGTACACATAATGCAGAAGGCCAGGGAAAGACGTTAGGTGCCCTGGTAGCTTAATTGGTAGAGTGCTTGCCTAGAGAGCAGAGTGTCACGGGCTCGAGTCCAACCTAGGGCACTCTTCCTTTTTCCAGGAAAAAAGAGTTGTCCTGGGTGTAGTTGACTTGTTTGCTTTGCCCTTGCCATTCTATCTCACCTTGTTATGTTATGACATGCAATGTGCATCATCCACTGTGATACTTGCAACACATTGAGACATGGGTATGTATGGCAGGATAGAGAAGCTATGTCTTACCTCCACATCAGTGGTGCTATCTGGCTGCCCCCAGTGGTTTAGTTCATTGCAGACATCAGGAAACTCATTAGCAGATGCAATACTCAATGCTGTCACACCCGCCTACAGTAGTGACAGATAATTAGATAGAGTGAGCTAGGTTCGAATTGACCAATCAGATTGTAAAGCCGAGGTTTACTATTTCCCATAGTAAACCTCACTACTAGTAAACCTACAGAAACTACAAAACCTACAGATAAAACAGGAAAACATGACTAAATGTTCATGTAAACAACAAGGTCAACAAACAGAATCAACATTGACGCGTCGTCCACGCGCACGCGCAGACTATGTGCGCAGGGAAAGAAGGCGGAGTCATTACCACGCATCTTTTTTGCCGCTCGCCCTTGCGCTCTGAGCCAGTCTCCATCGAGTCATCGTTAGAAGCGCTCCGCCATACGAACGAATAGGAAAGCCAGAGCGCTCAACGTGAAGCGCTCACTCTAAAATAGTTAGACTCAGTAACTACGCGCCGGTAGAAAGCCTCGTGCCCCGGGGGTAGCGCCCTCGCTGCGCTCGGGGCGCCACAATGCCGGGGCTCTCGGCTTTCTACTACTCGTAGTTAGCTACCTCGAATCAGCGTCTAACTATTATATAATATATTGACATATTTTGGCAAGTGAAGTGAGTAGTTCGATTTTTTTAGCGTTTTGCACGTAATTATAATCACGCGTAACATCATGCAGTGGTCGGCATTACATAATGAAAATTCCGCATTCAGACGACTAGGCAGGCAAGTGAAGTTATGAGTGTAGCTCACCAAATTCCTGATCAGTGGGTCAGCTCCATGTTCCATGAGGACCTTCACTGTGGCCAGATGACCTCCATTGCAGGCAAACATCAGAGCTGTGTATCCAGTATTCTATGGAGGACAGATGTACAATTGAACCCATCAAGTATGACATAACATGTGACACATCAAGCACAGCACTGCGAAAGCTACCACAATGGGTACAATTGTCTTACTTTAACTTGCTGTAATACTCAACTGATTGCTGGAGGTTAGGATTAGCTTGAGAGTCAAGTAGCAGTTTTGTCATCTCTGAGTCTCCTTGTTCACAACACATCATCAGAGGAGAGAGTCCTCCCTGCACATAAACCACACATACAAACAATCTCTAATGTCACATGGATTACTAACAAACCTGCTCCATTTGGTTCACATTGGCATTAGCCTGTACTAATTCCCTGACCATTGCCAGGTTTTTGTGTCTTACAGCCTGCAGCAGTGGAGTCTGTCCACGCTGGAGGAGATAATAAGAGTCAGAAGTGCAGTTGGAGAGTTAGTAAGATTACGTTATTGCAGCCATTTGGGTAGGCACCAGCTCTCAGGAGGACAGAAGCTGTGGTCAAGTCATTGTTCTGACAGGCTAGAAACAGTGCTGTGTCATTATACTGCAGTAAGAACACCATCATTGTACTCCATGCAACAATAACCAATCCCATAATACCTTCTTGGTAATAAGGTCTACTGTGGTTCCATTTTGTAATAGCTTTTCCACCACCTCGACATGTCCGTTTAGAGAGGCTATTATCAGTGAAGTCATCCCATCCTAATCAAACATTACACTGCAGATAATGATGTGCTCAGTATTGAGAGTATATAGTTGTGTGGTCAAAAACTATTAGCAAACTAGTGAGGCAAACTGACGTTACTAGGCTATCTCATTCTATTATCATACACCGAGATTTTGAACATATTTTACAGGGAGACATGAAAACCATGAGATCCATGATTAGAACATTCTCCTTTTATTACCCTATTTAAACTACATAGAGTTGTGAGTATCCTCTATACATAGTATTACTTACTCCCCAATTAGTCTTGTGAACCAGCCGTATTTTTTTATGGGGGAGGGGAAGAAAAAATTTCCATTCTGTCTGCCTAGCCCCAGACAGCCTTGTTCCCATTCCGTTTCTTGCGAGGGAGGCGTGTGAGCATGCATATCACGAAAGAAAATAAAGATCTGGTTCACGAAACTACTCTCTGATGTGACGCTTAAAATAATCAGAACAGTCAATCTGTCATATGAAATGTTCAACAAAACTGTGTGTGTGGTTATTACCGAATGTTCAAGATCTACTGTGGCTCCATGTTGTAATAACTTGTCAACCACCTCCACATGTCCCTCCTGAGATGCAGCCATCAGTGAACTCCACCCATCCTGACGTGACACACAGAGTAGTAGGTAATGAATTTGGCAAAAAATCGTTTTGATTCAGTATCCATGATAAGCCAATCTGAATTATAGTTTTTCATGCCATAAGTCTGGAACGCAATACTTTTACGAATTTTGCCAAATTTAAAATTAGCCGTTGTATCTCTGAACCTTTTGATATCGCTCTTTTGTTGTCCCGTTTCTCGTGGTGGCAGAAAACGTGGTAACAGACGGACAAACCATAGATAATGACCCTAATCGTCACCAATATAGTAAAGCTGCGTTGAGCGGAGCTATATACCATGGGTATTTTCGGGTAAAAAGAAAGACATTGGGGCTGGCTTCTCAAGCAAGCCACACGTTTCTATGCTATTTTGAAAGTGATGGATGCTACATGTATATGTAACTGATAAAACAAAATGCAATCTGCTGTGTTGCTGATCAGACACCTGACCTAGACGACAGACTTTTTCAGAGAGCTCATAGTATGAAGTATGCATGTTCCCTTCACCTGATGTGCTCAGTATTGAGAGTATATAGTTGTGTGGTCAAAAACTATTAGCAAACTAGTGAGGCAAACTGACATTACTAGGCTATCTCATTCTATTATCATACACCGAGATTTTGAACATATTTTACAGGGAGACATGAAAACCATGAGATCCATGATTAGAACATTCTCCTTTATTACCCTATTTAAACTACATAGAGTTGTGAGTATCCTCTATACATAGTATTACTTACTCCCCAATTAGTCTTGTGAACCAGCTGTATTTTTTTGTGGGGAAGGGGAATAAAAAATTTCCGTGCTGTCTGCCTAACCCTAGACAGCCTTGTTCCCATTCCGTTTCTTTCGAGGGAGGCGTGTCAGCATGCGTATCACGAAAGAAAATAAAAGTCTGGTTCACGAAACTACTCCCTGATGCGACACTTAAATTCAGAACGTACAGCAAATCTGTCATCTGAAATGTTCAACAAAACTGTGTGTGGTTATTAGCGAATGTTGAAGATCTACTGTGGCTCCATGTTGTAATAACTTGTCCACCACCTCCACATGTTCATTCTGAGATGCAGCCATCAGTGAACTACTCCCTTTCTCACAAGAGGCACAGGGTAGTAGGTAACAACATAAGTACATTTAATTCGGCGATATATTCACATGATTACATGTGTCTTGCATGCTACACGGATGGACATAAAGATATTTTCTCATGCGCTCACTTACATTCACTCAGTCATTCTTGCAGTGTTATATTATCCATAAACAATACACACCTTATCATGCAGGTCTACTGTGGCTCCATGTTGTAATAACTTGTCCACCACCTCCACATGTCCTTCCTGAGATGCAGCCACCAGTGAACTCCACCCATCCTAACGTGACACACAGTAGTAGGTAATGAAATTGGCAAAAAAACGGTTTTGATTCAGTATCCATGATAAGCCAATCTGAATCGTAGTTTTATCATCTAGGTGGTTTTATAGAGAGTATTATACTAACATGATTACATATCATGCCATGCTAAACCTGACGATGAAATCATACTTTTTGCATTGAGTAGACATGATTAACCTTTCTCATGTGGTCACTTACACTTACTCAATAATGCTTTGCAATTGATACCTCATCTTGAAGATCTACTGTGGCTCCATGTTGTAATAACTTGTCCACCACCTCCACATGTCCTTTTAGAGATGCATACACCAGTGAGCTCCACCCATCCTGACGTGACACACAGAGTAGTAGGTAATGAATTTGGCAAAACACGGTTTTGATTCAGTATCTATGATAAGCCAATCTGATTGCAGTTTCAGTTGGTACTACGCATAGTCTGCACGCAGTACTTTTACGCAAATTCACTAAACTTAATCAGGCCAGTGTAGCTGCTGAACAATGTTAGTCTCGCTCTTTTGTTGTCCCGTTGCGCTGGCGGGTGGCAGAAAAACATGTTAACAGACACGGACACCACGAGTTATGATCCTAAGCGTCACCAATATTGTACATATGTCGAGCTGTGTGAGCGGAGCGTATATACGCATGCTCTCAGGGCAGTCTGGTTCACGAAACTACTCCCTGATGCGACACTTAAATTCGGAACGTACAGCAAATCTGTCATCTGAAATGTTCAACAAAACTGTGTGTGGTTATTAGCGAATGTTGAAGATCTACTGTGGCTCCATGTTGTAATAACTTGTCCACCACCTCCACATGTTCATTCTGAGATGCAGCCATCAGTGAACTACTCCCTTTCTCACAAGAGGCACAGGGTAGTAGGTAACAACATAAGTACATTTAATTCGGCACAAAACAGTTCCGGTGAGTCAGTACCATTAATTTAAAACTAAGCCAATCTGATCCCTAGTTACAATACCATGTAGTTGTGGTTGTCTGCAGTCACAGGAGTGTTTTTGGATTGAGATATATTCACATGATTACATGTGTCTTGCATGCTACACTAAATTCTGAACACATGGGTGGACATGAAGATATTTTCTCATGCGCTCACTTACATTCACTCAGTCATTCTTGCAGTGTTATATTATCCATAAACAATACACACCTTATCATGCAGGTCTACTGTGGCTCCATGTTGTAATAACTTGTCCACCACCTCCACATGTCCATTCTGAGATGCAGCCATCAGTGAGCTCCACCCATCCTGACGTGACACACAGAGTAGTAGGTAATGAATTTGGCAAGAAACGGTTTTGATTCAGTATCCATGATAAGCCAATCTGAATCGCAGTTTCGGTTGGTTTCTATGCCATAAGTCTGGAACGCAGTACTTTTATTCACTAAACATAAAATCAAGCCAGTGTAGTGAACCTTTTGGTTTCACTCTTTTGTTGTCCCGTTGCACGTGGTGTCAGAAAACGTGGTAACAGACGGACAAACCATAGATAACAAGTAAATAAAAAATTCTGCGAATTCAAAAAGCCCTATCTTGTCGCTACTCTTACTCATGACATTAGTTTTGAATAGTGTAGTGTGAAGACTGGCAAACGAATTCTGTAGAGAAAGCAGCATTGTAAAACCGGTTAGTTGAGCGAACATTGAAGTAAACAAAGTCACGATTCAAAACTGAGGACCTGTCAGAGATGGCATTTGCTACCAGTCTTACGTGCATAGGAAACGAGTCATAGCTGCACATCATACGATAGATATCATTCATGCTTTGCGACAATATAGGGCTTGTGTGGAGTAAAATTTACATGAGCAACAAATGTCAGTTTGAAGATGTAAAAATCATCCCATTGTACTACTGCATGACATGCCCAGGTCATCCCTGTCTTGTCTCCTTGCTTTTATGGCATCCCTCTATTCCACACTTTTTTAATTCGCAGAATTTTTTGTTTACTTGTCTCCTTTCCTTTTTTTACGGAATGCACATACATTGGGGCATAATGTCCATATAAAAAGTAACATGTATCTATTGCCTCGGACTGTTAGTCGTCATCTAAATTTTTATTTCACTTCCAAAGTAGATAAGTATACAAAGTTATAGGGAAAACAGCACTTAATTGCCTGAGGCTGTTTGTTGTTGTTTACAAACTTGTAATTGAACTCTTATCATTGTAAATCAGTGTACCAGGACCCACAATAAGCAAATTACAGGCACAATCAATAATTTATTGCCTGAGGCTGTTTGTTGTTGTTTATAAACTTGTAATTTATGTTTCGATGAACTCTCATCGTTGTAAATCAGTGTACCAAGTTTCGCTGTTAGAGGACCCACAATATGCAAGTTATAGGCACAAACATCATTTTATTGCCTGAGGCTGTTTGTTGTTGTTTACAAACTTGTAATCTCTGAACTCTCACCATGGTACATTAGTGTACCAAGTTCCATTGTTAGAGGACCATCCATAAGCAAGTTATAGGCACAAACATCATTTACAAGTATTCATTGCCTGAGGCTGTTTATTATTGTTTACTAACTTGTAATTTATGTTTCGATGAACTCTTATCATAGTACATCAGTGTACCAAGTTTCATCGCTAGAGGATCCACCATAAGCAAGTTATAGGCACAAACACATTTTACAAGTTTTTATTGCCTGAGGCTGTTTGTTGTCGTTTACAAACTTGTAATGTTTACATTTTGATACTAATGATGGGTTGCATGTGTGTACAAAGTTTTATCACTCTGGGTATGAGCTTTACCCAGTTAGCACACTTTATTTGTCTCTATAATAATGTATTGCCTGGGGCTATTTGTTGTTGTTTACATGTAAACAAAATTGTTTACGAAGAAATAAAAATGTTCTTGCATGACCTGTCATGGATTCCAATCTTTGTGCAAAGTTTGATCTTCATATCTTACCCGGTTTTTGAGATACGCTTGTTGAAACTGAACAACAACAACAACAACAACAACAACAACAACAAGAAGAGGAAGAAGAAGAAAATTGAAAAGTGAATAAATCAAGTAACGATTATGCGATTTAAGCTATTTCTTGGATACGTGCTCTTTGTGACAATACAAATTAGTCTGATGTGTCAAAAGTTGGATCTGATTGAAATACAAAGTGAAATATGAAAATCCCAATGTATGGGCATAATGCAGGACAACCTGTGTCATCCCTATATACTAAGTACTACCGTACTTAGTGATGATCCTAATCGTCACCAACATAGTACATATGTACAGCAGTGGTGAGCGGAGCTATATACCATGTGCATTTTCGGGTAAAAAGAAAGGCATTGGGGCTTAAGCAATAAAGCCACATATTTCTATGCTATTTTGAAAATGATGGATGCTACATGTATATGTAAGTGATAAAACAGAATGCAATCTGCTGTGTTGCTGATCGTGCACCTGACCTAGACGACAGACTTTTTCAGAGAGCTCATAGTATGAAGTATGCATGTTCCCTTCACCTCACAGTTCTGAGATTACTTTTTGCACACGTGTTTGCTTGCATTGCGTATGTACATATAGTGTGTGTACCTCTGTTTGCAGGTCTACTGTGGCTCCATGTTGTAATAACTTGTCCACCACCTCCACATGTCCATACTGAGATGCAGCTATCAGTGAACTCCACCCACCCTGACGTGACACACAGAGTAGTAGGTAATGAATTTGGCAAAAAACGGTTTTGATTCAGTATCCATGATTAGCCAATCTGAATCGTAGTTTTTCATGCCTTAAGTCTGGAACGCAATACTTTTACAAAATTTGCCAAATTAAAAATTAGCCAGTGTATCTCTGAACCTTTTGATATCACTCTTTTGTTGTCCCGTTTCACGTGGTGGCAGAAAACGTGGAAACAGACGGACAAACCATGGATAATGATCCTAATATAGTACATATGTTAAGCTGTGGTGAGCGGAGCTATAAGCCATGAGCATTTTTGGGTAAAAAGAAAGACATTGGGCCGGCTTCTTAAACAATGAAGCCACATGTTTTTATGCTATATGGAAAATGACGGACGCTTCATGTATAATTATGTAACTGGTAAAACGGAATGCAATCTGCTGTGTTGCTAATCGTGCACCTGACCTATACAACAGACTCTTTCATAGAACACATGTTCCCTTCACCACTGTTCTGAGATTAAGTTTTGCACACGTGTTTGCATTATGTACATATAGTGTGTGTACCTCTTTTTGCAGGTCTACTGTGGCTCCATGTTGTAATAACTTGTCCACCACCTCCACATGTCCCTCCTGAGATGCAGCCATCAGTGAACTCCACCCATCCTGACGTGACACACAGAGTAGTAGGTAATGAATTTGGCAAAAACGGTTTTAATTTAGTATCCATGATAAGCCAATCTGAATTGTAGTTTTATCATCTAGGTGGTTTTATAGAGAGTATTATACTAACATGATTACACATCATGCCATGCTAAACCTGACCCTGAAATCGTACTTTTGCATTGAGTAGACATGATTAACCTTTCTCATGTGGTCACTTACACTTACTCATTATTAAGTGTTTGTTCGTCTCACAAATGATACGACCTACTTAACGGGCATTGAAGGTCAGATATTTTGTGCAGTGTTCTCTGAAAATACTCCGTTGCAAGCCAGAGCGCTTCAAGCATTGTACGGGCTAATACGTAGTCGCCATTATCATCTTTGTTTATTTTTTCACTGCGGAACAATGCGCATGCAGTTATTACGCTAATTTGACCAGGCCCGCGTGCTCTATGTGTATCTCGAAAGTGCACAAGCAGTTCACCCATCATTAACAATTCTATAGGGATGGTATGATGGGGCTTTGGGTTGGTGTCAGCGGACTGAAACCTGTTCATTACCATGCTTCATGTATCCATCCCTAGCTTGTCTCCCTTGCGTTTGTATACACTCCTATAGGCCTCTTGGTTTTAATTCGCAGGAGTTTTGGAATTTACTTGTCTCCACTCAGTGTTTACGTACTACTAGGTATTAACCCTCCACCGCCGAAACACACGCATTTAGACACACCACTCAGAAATTTAACACACACTGCCCACGCGCATGAGCGGTTAGCGGGCCTTCCTGTTAGTGACTCTATTCCGCGTCGTAAACTATCGTCGTAGCCCCGCAACCTACGCCTTCAACTCGAAAGACGCCACACGCGCGGACGAGTGGAACCAATAAAAGCTTCTGGAGCG
>CASHTH010001898.1:0-30499 GCA_030341885.1 Geodia barretti
TGCTCGATGAGTCGATGACATGCAACTCCAATTCACCATTCACCGCTTTTTCGAGTGTCTGTATAGTAAAGGATTGGATCGCGATGATACAACGGACTCTCCCTGCGTTGGTAGGCGTCCGTTCAACGGCGCAACTGTGCGTCCCTCTAAGAAAACCCCAAATCCGAAATGAATATAACAGTTGGTGTCAGTCGACTGTTTGAAGACCAATAAATGGTCTCTTGGCCTTTCTTAGGGCTTCGAAAGACAACGATTTTGCAGGGACAAACTGCAGTAAATTGCCCAAGCAACTTTCGAATCGTCGTCTTCGAACTTCGCGTATGACCGTGAAAAATAGTGCTCATAGGGAATGTCCCTTATCGTCCTTCATACGCTGCGCACAAATATTACTTCGCATGCGCGAAGCTTTTTCTCACCACAAACCGGGACTTCCGGTTCTCGGGCCGGGTCTGTGGAGCGGCTGTAACAGGTTTTTTTTGATGTTCGGGAAATAGGGAAGCTTTGGTTGTTGTAAGGAAGTTCATGTTCCAATAATACGTTGAGTTTTATGATGCTGTTTTACGGTCTCGGGGGGGGTTCCCCGCCGAACCGGGGCGGCATTTTGCGCTGCGGTGCTCTTCCGGTCCGCGTGTTCGCTCTGCATTTAACGTAATAGATTTTTCGCGTGGTTGTATTCCATTGTTTTGGGTGTAAACTGTGTTAGAAACGACAATTATGTTTGGCCACGTTGGATCTGTTTTAAAGCTTCTGCGAGCGTGAGGTGTGTGCTCATAAAGCGAACAAACCCAGGTTTTGTTCTCTCCATTGGTGTTTCTTAGTGACTTGCGTGTAAGCTGGTGTAGGTGTCAGTGCAGAGTAATCTTGTTTTGTATTAGATCCAGTAATCAGTTCCTGCTGATCACTTGTTGATGTCTAGTAGCAATGTATGTTTTCTTCGGAGAGCATATTTTGTAACGCAACTTATACAGTGTTTTGTGTCCGTAACAACATCCTATAAGATTTGGGGTCAGCAGTGGTTAGGGAGGTTTTGTGCTTGCAGCAGCAGCAGCAAGCAAGCGCAGCAGTTGGCCTGGTGGACGTCTCAGAACCGCAACATCCAATCAACCCTGGCAAAGCGTTTCCGCTCCCCCTCCCTCCCTCACACTTCCTTTATTTCCGTAAGAATTACGGGTTTTGTGTATAATTAATAATTGTGTTTTTTAAGCAAGTGCTTCCATGTGTATTTGAATGCGGCACATGTGCGTTGACATTTTAATGGTGATGGAATAGCGTAGAAGAATGGCATTTTTTTGCAAAAGACAGATGAATTGTCCTCATGTGTGATGGGATCGCAGAGGGGAGAAGGGGCATCTTATCCAAACACTGGGGTTTTAGGCTGAACTAATGTCCTAACGGCAACGCGGCGTGCGCTCAAAGACCCGGGAGAAATCAAGCTTATCATACATAAACTTTGGGATTTCTTGATGGCACCAATTTTCGGTGTTGCTATCATTTGTCTAATCTATTCTCGGAGTGCCCACGTGTAAGGTTTTACCCACACACCTTGAACGTGAGGCCTATGTAAAGGTTCTCGTAATCAATTTCCACCTTGTTGGGTAACGGTACTACTATTAACGTCTGTGACTGTTAGCGCATTGTCCCACAGATCCCGTGGAGTGGGCCGAACCAAGGCGGCTCAGTGTGGGGTCCCAGCAGTCTGCTATATCCAGACTCACTACATAAAGCGTACATAGACAACCAGGCAGACCGCACAGTTACAGGCAACAGCTACAACAACAACAGCAACCGCAATGCTGCCAGGGCACAACCAGCGCACCATATTAGCAAATCTACGCCAGCAACGGGGGGGTTGCCTGTTCAGCACAGGCAGTATGCTAAAGGACCTATGGTCACAATCATCAACAGCAGGTCCACCAGCAAGTTTCAACCAGAGCGGGCAGGTCGAGCTGCCCCTTCTTGCCAAACCGGTCAAAATCTTTGAGGCGGACAGCATAAGCGAATCCACATCCCCTCGTGTGCACCAAGAGGAATCGAAAGCCAAGGGGGGCACCCCTAATCTTCCCTCGTTTATCACGCTCTCCAGCACGGGTACTGGTCGAAGACCGCTGGACTTATAAAATGCACCCTCGGTTGTGGACGAATTCCCGCATCCAATGGGGCCCACCCCTCGGTTTTGGTGGCCCCCCGAGGTAGCGTCAACTTTGTCCAGCGAGTAAGGGGGGAGAGATTTCACGTCCCCGAGAGCGGCGCGGAACGGGTTGGAGTGATCGGAGGCACATGGTGTAGTTCCCCAGCGAAGGTCTCCTCCCCACTGTCTGCAGAACACAAAATCCCTTGCCCATACCCTCAAGCAAAGCGAAGAGCTGAGGTATAGGTTGGTAGTAGGGTTCACCTCCGCGTCCGAGCGTGAACCATTTCCGGCGTCACCGGGGGTGCGCGTTCCAACGGCGGAACAAATATTTCGATAGAGCAACCCATTGTCTGACGAACAAATCTTGACCAAAGGCAGGAGGGTTCACACTGAGAGAGACCCACCTCACTTCAGTCACTACTTTGATCAGTTGAGGGCGGCCAGGCATAAAAGATTTGGAGAAAGAGATAGAGTAATGGAAACAGGACGCTCCCCAATAGGATGCAAGAGAAGTCGGAAGAGGCAACGTAAACAGAAGGAAAGGGTTGAGAAACCTGGAGATGGTATGCGACCAAGCCAAGAGTTGACACGGTCACAAGGGAAGTGATGGACAGATATAAAAAGAAATACAAAGATAAGCGTACAGAAGAACGTGATACAAAGGACTAAGGCAATAGAATAACATATGGTAACAAAATACGGGGGGACTGACGAGCACAAAGTGACAAAGCTCGAAGGGGAATGATGAGAAACGTATCAGCGGAAGATACTTGAAGAGAGGAATAAAAAAAAAAAGCCTACAAGCCAGAGAGTCGGCTAAAAGAGGTAGTATAATGAGGAGGGGTACACATAAAGCAAGGGGCCGGCAATGTAAGACAAAATGAAAATAGACACTTTGGGCAAAAAATTCAGGGGAGATTTAGATAAATGACAAGATGACAGTTCAGGATATAATGAAAAGAATAATACATAGAGTAACTGGAGCAAGAGGATCATAGAATGGAGCGAATACAATCTTAGAAAAAAGATAATGGGGAACAAAGAATCAAAAACAAAAACCGAGCTGGGTCTGAGGTGGTGATTGGGAAGGGTGACGGAAGGGGTTGTGGCCTGTCGGGAAAAAAGGAGTGCTACGCACCAAAGATCACGAGGATACAACATAAAGTGGATAAAATAAATGGGTTTTTTCCCGACGGAGGGTGAGGATGGGCCGACAACCCCAGCTGAAGCAGCGACCCAGCAGCATCCTGGTTCTCCGAAGAACTGGATACGGACCGGAGCCAACCATGCGGAATCTCCGAGCACAAGAAAACAACTGCCTAAATCAACCGACTGAATCACAGGGCAACCCCCGAAGGAGAAAACTTGCAGATGGTTGAGAGTCTGGGGAGGATAGTTCTCCCAGCTACAGACGCTGCAGGCCTCACCTCAGCCTCAATGCTGCTGCAACGATTGCCAAGGAGGGAGGAGGGTGAGCGAGAAGAGAGACGGCAGCCATGAGGGAGAAGGACGGTCGGAGTGACACAAGAGGAAGGTCGCTGCTATTGCTAGCCAATGAGAGAGTGATAGCGCGATGGAGAGAAGTACTAATCTAAAAAGATTGTTGCCTATGATAATGTGTTTTTGTGTCTTAGCACAGCGAAGCATGGGACACGTTGGAAATTGGCTTGTTTATTCCATGCATGCAACTAATTTCGTCCTTGGACCAAACTGATGTGCCAAACAAACCTTTTTCAAACCTTTTCTCGCCTTTTTTATTGTGCGCTGTCGCTTTGCAAGTTCACCAAAGCTGTACACATTGTGGAATACAGATGTGAGTTTACTGTGGTATAATTATGGTCTTCACATAGCTTTGTTTGTATCCGTTATCATCATCTCATCCATCGCTCAATGACATTGTAGGAATTAACCTCCAAAGCCAGGTCGAAAGGAGGCGGAAGATTCTCCTACTCCTACCTACTCCAGCGAGAGAGTTTGAGGGGTACAACATTCCCTCCCAATGACGCTACAGTTCTTACGGAGGACAGTGATTACAGGAAAGATCGCAGGGCCACCCTGCCAGACATGATGAGCCGCTAGGTGCTCCAGGGAGTCCTTAGGTTATAGTAAGTTGATTACGAGTGACTCCTCTGTGGCGTATGCAGGGAGGGCGAGGTATTATGGGGATTATAATGGGGGGTGAATTACCCCCCCTCGTGCCGGAGGATGATTATCACTATCTTCCGCGCCGCTACCCCACCCTGCCCCACACGCCCCCCTCCCGACTCAGCACTTGGGTACCCACGCTCCGCACCCCGAGACTACCTCCGGTTACCCCCCGGGGGAGGTCGTTGGCAGCGGGGAGTACGACGAGCGGGTCAGAGGCCCTCTCTCCTCTCCCCCTCCCACACGTGGCCACCGGTCGTGGTTTTAATACCCTACGATCGCGGCTCCCCGTACCCAATTCCCGAACCACCCCCATTCCACGTGGCCGCTAGACCCACGCCTTATGATTACGTGGGGCCTGCCCCCTCCACGTACTATACGTACCCCTACCTACAACCGTCCAAACGTTCCATTTCGACCGTCCCAAAGTAGCGGTGGATTCCCTAAGTCAAATGGAGAGTCTTGACTCAGTCACGGAGGTTCTGGGATAAAATCCAGTTCCGACTACTTCCACGGGACGCCGGGGGGGACCCCTGTGTAACCACCATCGGGAAATTCCCCCCATAACCCCTCAATTTACCACCCCTCTTTTGGTGAACTGTCTCAGAGTATGCGAATGTAGAGGTCGTTCGTATATGGGGTACGGCGTCGCCTGCTGTCGGAGGGTATGCTGGAGGACTAGACCTGCCCGCCATCTTTGCTCATTTGCTGCCTACCAGGGAGGTGAGTGATCGAGTATGCGTGGAAAAATAGTTTCGATATAATAGTTCGTTTGCCGATAACTCCTGTAGTGTGTGATGACACACACATTGCGTATTGTACGCAGTGTTGTGTGCGTAACATGATGTAATGTACTAAGTACGTGCTATCTTCTCGTTTTCAGTCAGAGCCATTGTCATTGGCCTGTACGTGTGGGTTTGGCGTGCGTTGTGAAATTGTATTTGAACACAGACTAGAAACAACCCTTCAGCCTGGAACCTAGCCCCTTTGCACACTGAACCATACACTGTACTATATATACACCCAACATGTTCTCTGCTTACTGTGACAAATTCCTCTAGTCCCCAGTAATGAGGCTCAATGTCTACTGTCTACTGCAGGCGAGCAAAGATGGCGGACTCTGCCACTGTGGCTGCGAGAAGAGCTTGAGAAACTGGAGAGGAAGAAGCAAACGATGGAGAGGAGGCCAAGGAGGAGTGCTCGAGGGATAGGGAGGGCTTCGTCTGCTTCCGAAATCTTTGGCCGCGGAGCTGAGGGAGAGGCAGAGGAGGGGCGCAGGGAGGGGGTTGGGGATGAGTGGCGCGTGGCGGATGTGTATGATGGCTGCGTACGACGACGACATCCGACGGGATGAAAGTAAAAGAAAGACCCGCTCTAATCTGTTCACACTCATCCAACTAGTAGAGTACGTCTACAATCAATGTCGGGTATTATTTCGAATACTTTTTGTAAAAAACAAAGTCCCTAGTATATATAACTAGAACTTACTTCATGTGTAATATAGTTATATCTCGTCTCTAAAGAGTTGGAGCGAGAGCTCCTCGCAGAAGATGAGACAACTACGACCCGTCCGCCGGAAAGCGACGAGTGGACAGCACCTCACCTGGTACACGTACGGTAACAGTATACCCCACACCATCTCTACACTCTGTCTACAAACACCACTGCACACACCACTTCCAGATGTGTGCATATATATACACATGGACTCTGGACGGCCGTAAAGATCGTGTGAACTATGGCACAGCTTATATGCTCCCACTCATTAGCAAAGACGGCACACTCGCACGCTAGTAGCTATGTATTATGTGTGTATACCGTGGTACCATGACTGTGGCCCCCTCCTGTGGAGATGTTATACTACTACTCCGTGTTCCACGCTTCATCATTGTCGCTACCCATTCCGCCTTCGCCTCCTATATCTGTCTGTTCTTTGTCTTCCAATACAGCCAATCACTACACTGCGCTCTCGTTTCCATCTTCGGCATGTATGTCTGTAGTGTCCACTTGTGCTGCATCCGTTGTACCAGTGCAGTGACTTGTGTGTGTGTGTGTGTGTATGTGGGTCCTGCCTATAATATATACATATTGTATCACAACAAGTTGGGATGGCATTGCACGTGCCCCACAGATACCTGCTGCTTTGCTGCGTTCTAGTCGCGCGCCGGTGAGCTGACTCGTGACTTCACACCGTTATTTCAAGCTGAGTCGCGTACGTATCTGTGTTTTATGTCACACCACGTGATTGTCGAGATACCGATCGTTGAATGCGAGCGGGTTTTTGGTGGGTGTTGTTGTGTGCATATTCAGAACAGGTGCACGTGTAGACAGGTGTCTACTCTATGTCGATCGCGTAGCTATGAAAACGACAGTCAAGAGCGAGATCGCATCACTGACGTGCGGCAGAGATTGTTTGGTATATATCCAACGTCCTATGTAGGATATCCAATGTAGTCTGACTAGGCCCTCATGGTTCATCACAGTGTCCTGGAGTGTTTATACTAAATCTACACCCTTAGACACAATTACTCAAGGTCTTCCTTGTCCCGTTTTAGTGTCGTCGTTGTAAGTACAACACTGTAACTTGAGCTCTCCTCCGTTAAGCTCCTTCATAATTGCTGGTTGAGATCTTTTCTTGTGGGGTTGGTGAGCCAAGCTTATGCGTCGACTGTGTGCGTCGTAAATTGACATGGCCTAGTTACTGTGACAGAGGTAAGTTGTTCCTGCACTGTAAGTTCTTCCCCACTGCATCAATTATATTATGGGGGTTCACCCCGCCGTGTGTGTGTGTGTAGTGACGGAGTTGAGAGAAGTGGTGTTGTCCCTCTCCGTCAGTGATGAGATACGACCGTGTTGACCGAGGTGTCTCCTGGAGGTCACATCAGGAGATAGAGGATGTAGTCCTCGGAGTGCATCGAGGAGGACCAGAGTAAGATTTACACAATTCCGCAAACTAAATGCTATTGTGCTGCGGTGGTGTCCGTTTGTAGCGGGTGAACAAAACGAAGAAACGAAGTTATAATCCTGTGATAGGGAGACGACCTTGTAGAGGAGGTACTATGTCGCAGAGTTTAGCACAGCGCACGTTTCTTCCTCTTCCTGGCAGGTGACGATGGTGTACAGTGGTTTGTATTTCGGCTATTCCAGCGCCGAAGCTGGTGATCCATGACGGGAGTGGCAATGCTCCCTCCTCCCCAGAGAACAGGCGCTGCTAGGCACGACTGTGGCTCCTCTGATGGGCCCACCTCCCGCACCACACACACACACATGCTCTCACTCAGCCGGGTCACACACGCATCGTGCACGACACACCACAAGTGAAAGTGTGTGCACTGTGATGTCCACACCACACCACACACACAGCACCAAAATCTCCCCAGGCTACCTGTTGCAGTACCAGGGTAAACGAAGAAGATCAGTAGCATGTTGTGTAGCGAAACTTTACAGCTGAATCTCCCGTGCAACCCTACAGGTCTGCAAAGTGTACAGCTCTGACCGGAGTCCGCGTCGGGTGCTCCCCAAGCGGCAAGTCCCACAGAGGAGACGACGAGGTCCAAGTCCAGCAGTGTCCTCCAGTCGAAGCCTCTCGTACCCAGATTCCCCAAACCGAGGAGATTGCGGCCGCCTATTCCGTGGAGGAGAGTGAGAAGTCCTTCCGTACCCCACACCACCCCCGCGTCCAGCAGCAGAGGCAGAGGACCACCAGCGGCATTAGTAAGCCTGTGGAGTGGAGTCTGCATGGAGTGTATGCATGTCTGACTAGCTTGTGATTGCTGTCCCATATGTACGTACACCCCACACCACTTCAGGATGACTAGGAGCAGCTGTCAGGGTTGCATGCGGGAATTTTTGCATCATATATTATGGGAGGGGACACAATAATTTTATGTGTGCCTGCTAAAAATGTATACATCGAAGTCAAGGCTTTATAATTATACACCTCTGCATGAAGTGGAATCGTATTAGTACAACTACATACATACATACATACATACATACATACATACATACATAGAATGGGGTAGGTGGGCGTCATTGTGGATCCCAGCTCTGTTGTAAAACGACCAGACCTTTCGAACACAAGTCATCAGTCACGTAGTCTTTGTCTATGCAGGTGCACATGCGATTTAGGTCACACTGTGTTGTGGCACAGGCTTCCAAGGAGAAAGAGAGGAGACACAAGAGAGGAGATGCAAGAGAAAGAGAAAGTCAAAGCATATCGCTCACTGCCTACTGGCCACGAGGTCTCGGCAGCGAGCAGGGAGAGACAAAGAGCACACGAGAGACCGAGCAAAAGTCCTGCGGACAAAGACCACGATGTGTAGCTCGGCGTCTTCGCGAAAGAAAGACTCCGTCTTCTTCGTCGTCAGCGCGTAAGGACCACGAGAAGACAAGGATAGGAGATGAGCGAGAAAGGAAGCGACCATAGCGAGAGTGCGAAGCACTCTCCCTTCCACTCCAAGTCCAGTAAATCTCGTCGCAGTAGCGGTGGAGTCAGTCATCAGCACGACCACCAAAGCCGTGTCCGCACTCACCAGCAGTCAGTAGACCCAATACCTCCTACCACCAGTAACTATCATCACCAAATAGACGGTTTGAGGTCCCGTGACGGTCGCGGCGGCGAGATACGGTCGCCCTTCCCACGGCCTCCCCTCGCCTCAGCATGATAGGAGAGGAGGAAACACGACGTAGATCAGGATGCCCGCCAGGGGTGGTCTGCCGAACGAGGATCGTGGAGATAGTGCCCATTCCGACTCCTGCTCTGTGTGTGTGGCCACGGGAAGGATCCATATCGGAGCGACAAAACGACTACAAAGAGAGGTTGTGTCCACGTTGCGACGGGGTTGTCCCCTATAGGGAGTCCGTAGCCGTCGTTCAAGAAGAGAAGTCCCTCGCCGTCCCACACGTGGGTGGGTAGGGACGCGACGTCCCCTATGCGCGTGGTACACCGCGAAATCCTCTCAATCGACGATCGATATTGAGACAGCGCGAGCAGCAGCAGCAATTATTTATTGACGCCACTTGTCACAGTAACACATGCATCGATAGTATGTACGTAACTACTACTTACTACTACTACGGACTATATGTGTGTTACCAATGACATAGTGCCAGTACTTGGATTATCTGAATTGTATAGGCGTTGATACCGACCACCTAGGCATATACGCACCTTGATGTCACCTGTGTGGCACGCGGTGCAGACTTCCAGAAGAATGATACTCTACGCACGTCGCCGTTTTTGTTGCTTCGTGTGCATTTTTCTATAAAGAGTTAGAGAGGGAGGATCTACGTAGTGACCGAAGGTTAAAACAGCCCGTACTGCCCACGTGGCTCACCAAGGAGTCACTAGCGCAATGTTTATCGCTAACGGTCTGCGACGCGTCATTATCTGCATGCTTCTCACAAAAATAATTTCAGAAAAATCAATCAGAAAATCAAAACACTCCGAGAGCATAATTACCGATCTGTCATCTCGAGCATTCGACAAAAGATATCGCATGAAATACAAATTATCGATAGTCAGAATGCCATTGCAGAATCATCGACAGAAAAACATCTCTCTCAGACTGCCGGCTGCCGGCGCCTCTTTCCTCGTAAGCGCAGTCACATCAGAATATCGGAGCAGGAATATCATGGGATCGTACATAACAAATTCATAATCGAGATTCAGTGCATTCTTCAGACTATTATCGGAGCGGACCTCGTGCGTACTGTCCCGCCATACTCGTGGCGGCTCGTCCCGCTCCCTCCTGTCTTTTGAATCATGTCCGGTACTCCTGGGTGCAGTGTTTTCGTGTACAGCAGGTGCATGTACAAAATATAGCGGCATGGTGCACATAGATTGACTATGGTCAGTTGTTCCTATGAGGAGAGTCTCCGCACCGGGTGTCCTGTTGTTCCCTCCCACCGCTGTGTCGTGCCGGCGTTAGCGTGTGAGCAGCGAGTGAACTGCTGGTAAGGTAATTATCTTGGGTGGAGCTAATAATATATCGTGGAGAGAGAGACGAGGTGTGGAGAAGTCACGTGAGGTAAGAGATAGTTGTGCGAGAGAGACAGGTGTGGAGAAGTCACGTGAAGGTAGAGATAGCACGGTTGTGAGAGAGACAGTGTGGAGAAGTCGACGCTGAGGTCCAAGTAGATAGTTGTGGCAGAGAGAGACAGAGAGAGAAGTACACATGAAGGTAGAGATAGTCAGTTGTGGAGCAGAGACAGGTGTGGAGAAGTCACATGAGGTAAGAGGCACCATGCAGTCACTGCCGTGACAATGATGAGCAATCTCAGTAGTTACTTAACTTCCTGCTTGGAAAGGCGAGACGTCGTTGTGTGTCTGGCATGACTCCTCCCTCCAACATAGCATATCATACGGATACGCTATATAGCCACATTTGTGCTTATAAGATTATACTGTGCACAATATGAGCACCATGACATGTGTGTGTGCGCATCAATGTATGTGCTAATGGTAGCTGACGTAATTGCGCACTGCATTTACACGTACATGGCACATTATTCAAGTACTTCTGTCACTGTTCCAGTTATAAGTGTGTTGATTGGATGACTTTACCGAACCTCGGTGAGATTCTAGTGTGCACAAGTAGTATCCTATCCCGTAGACTGGGAGGAGATCCAGCTACTACTGCCAGACTGGGCGCTGGAAAACCTCCATTGGTCCTCTGTATATATGACCGACCAGGGACGAGGTGACGAAGATAGATATTCGTGAAGGGTTTATAATACTCGTATGTAGATGTAGAATGCCGTGGTTGTATCTTTACAAACACGGTTGCTAAAACAGTCCTCTGAATTGCAAAATCGGCGTGTGTGCATGTGCTAGACTTCTTATACCACTATTCCCAGTACGTGCTGCAAGTGCTGCAGGTCATCCTTATGATGTCTGTATGTACAACAGAAGAGTGTGATGTAGTATACCTATAAGTCTCTGTCGTTGAGGAGATTTGATGTCCACGTCTGTGGCGCCAGACGTGAGGGCTGCGCTGCTGGACTGTCGGAGAGCGCCTGGCCACATCCAGTCAGTGCCGTCTTCTCCCATCGCTGGGACAAGTACCACACTCTGTGGACACTGCAGTCAAACATTAGAACACGAAGATGGTTTGGTCTAAGCTAACACACATTACTATATACCAAATTCTGTATTACCTAAAAATTTTGCACTGCACATTTTGGAAGCAAGTACTGGCCAGCAGAGAGCGTGACTTTTGATCTGTCGCACCGTGTGTGCATTTTTAATGTAACAGTTCGTTGCTGTCGGTTGCGATCAGGAATGGATGTGGGGTCTGTGTCCGTCAGACCTCATAATCCCTCAAATTGGATGAGAGTGGCTATCAACACATTTTTAATATAAGTGAGTCGAAAATTTGTTATCGTGAATGATGTGTTACTGACAGTTATTCAGGAGTGAACAATCTCTTCATTTTTGTGTGCAAGAGTTGTTTACCCTAAAACCGTGAACCAGCATTCGGCCGTCGCCCCTCTCTGCCGTCCCGGCTTTGTCTCTCACATGACAATATCGATATCGGAATACATAGGTGCTGAACCCATTTTCACATTGCTTGCATAGCGTCGTCCACCCCCTGCGTACGTTGTAATTTGCTGTGCATGCATGACAGAGCGGGGAAAGGCCTGGGAACGAGGCAGTTCTTGGCAAATAAAAAATGGAAATTACACAGTTGCTAGAGGGTCTTTAGGCCTTCCCCCACCCCCCCTCACCCCTGGAGCCCAAGTGCACGATGAGCTGTGGATTCAGCGCACTGATCACATGAAAATCATCTAATGTGATCATCCTGCACAATGGGCCACCCTGTAATTTACATAAGAAAAACAAGTTGCTAAAATTTAATGTTTGCATATGGAATTCCCACACGAAAAAAATTTGCAGTTGGCCTCAAACATAATAGAAATGCTCTATCCCACTTAATAACAGTAAACCTAACCCAAGAACTAATTACATATATATAACTGTACAGTTTGAAACACTGACCATACTAAGGGGAGACCCTGAAGTTATCACAACTCATTAAAAAAACGTTTCACATTCAGAGAACACCACTTATGCTGCGCCCCACTGCACTCCGTAGACTCTCAGATCACTCTTAGCCTACATTCGTTTCATTATGAACAGTATGTCATACACCTATAGCAAAGTCATAAATGTAGGCGTCAATGTACGCCTTCAATTTCCAAGCCTGACAACGCTTCTGTTTGTGCACACTCTGGTGGAACACCAGTGGTTTGTGTTGACAAAGAAAAAGCTCTGCTTCTAGAATCACATTCGCTTGCGTTCATTTTTCTACAACTTAAGAGGTTGGTTTTCCTGTTTTCAATTCACCTAAATGACATCTGCAGTTCCCATTAATGCGCTGCTTATTACTGGGAGGTGAGTTACTGAAGCGGTCATGTCAGCTAACCCTAGGATCATAGAGTGACAAGTGTATCCCACACAAAAACACCAGTTCACAATCTTTGCAGGTCGCTATCTCGCAACACCGGCTCTCCGTTCTACACTATGCCAGATGTCGGGCAGTTCTCCGATCCCGTGACGTGCTGTCTGATGAGTTCCACTCGGAGCCCGTGTGTTGCCACGATAGAGGGCTGCTCAACGATGCCCACACACACACGCCGACCGTCGCAGTCGTCTGGCCAACGCAGGGCGGTGATAGTGTTTCAGAGTGTCGAGCCGCAACGCTCTTCAGCACTGTGGCATCACTTTACGGTTCGCTCCACCTGCTTCTTCAGCTGATCAGCGCTCGGACATTGGCCTTACGTACAGGTGACGAGCAACACAGAACTGCAGCATTATCGACAGAAGTCGCACTCCAGTCTACAATCTAGCTACGCTCCTCCTTCGACTTCGGCTCCAAAACGGTCAATTGATACGGATCTGCTGCGGGTATGACCCCAGTGCGACAGCTGACCTCCGGTCCAGTCGAAGCGAGAGCGACACATGTCGTCGCTATGCGGTTCTGCTTCTAAACTGCGTCTGCCGACTCTCTGTAGGCTCATATAAGTTGACAGGAGCCGGTGCGGCGGATACTCTAAGGCGAGTAGAGTCTGCTGGATGTCCGTGTTGTGTGTGCTCGGGACGACTCACCGTGGTTGTTATTTCCACTTGATGCCGCCCACCACTAGGGTCTCCACGGTTCACCGACAGTCGATGGAGAGTGGTCAAGACGTGTGCACTAGGTCAGACAATGTTTCACCAGACAGGTTTGTGTGTCACATTAATAGTAAAGAAACATCCTAGTTTTGTGTGTCAGATGATGTGTAAGGTAATAGTAACTTTCGGACACTGGATAATACAGACACATAACTCGCTATTCAGAAACAAGAGAAAGATTCGCATATATATTCACTTGATTACTATCTACCAGAGAGCTAACAAATCTTCCTCACGTTTTTTGAATAATTTTGAGGCTGGTGTTACGCCCCATGTGTCCGGAGTTACCCCCTTTTACCTCACATAAAAGCACCTGAGTTCAACTCGGGGTCATCAAAGACCAGCAAACTAAACACGCTGAACACCTAACCAAGAGGACGAGTGCGAACCAATAGCTGCGTGTGTATTTTACCACCGGTGACTAGCGGTTCCAGCACTACGATTTGTATATACATCATTGTATCACCATAGGGTGCAGGTAGCTGGAGGCAAGGCCCTGGCCTGTGTGTGGGTGTCCTGAGGCAGTTCCACGGATCCAGTGTCATCCACGACAAGATCCAGAAGCTGAATGGGTGGAAGATTATCAGAGAGATGATAAGACACGTGTGGCCTCGCGATCGCCCGTGGCTCAAGGTCAGAGTGGTGACTGCCCTGGGACTACTGGTGGGAGCCAAGGTGAGCCGAATGAACCAAATTGGTACAGTAGAGATTGCTGTCTACGCTTAGAATGAAGACACTGCGTGTGTGTAATGTTACTGGTTGGTAATATTATTCTTACTAAACACGCGTCTGCGTACAGATAGGCATCAGTGGCCACTACGATGTTCTCCACAAGAGGGAGACATGCATATTATTCTCTACGGCTACGTACTATTGACCCCTTAGCTCTGATACTAAGATTAGGTCAGTTCCTGGTGCGCATAATATATCACAGATTCCGCCTTATATATCGGGTGGGAAGCGTAGTGTCTCAGAAAAAGACTAAAATTTGTGCTGATAGCGAATGCTGCTTTAGCATTAGTCCATTGCTATGTCATCACCTCAGTGTACGATTTTTTTTGTTTATAGTCTCCTGAATTGTTCTTCATGTACACAGCTGATAAACGTGCAAGTGCCGTTCTTCTTCAAGTATGCGGTTGACTATTTCAACAAGTTGCCCGATCTCTCTACTCCCGAGAACACCATCTTTACCATCGGAACTGCTCTCCTCCTCGGATGTATGCCTGTGTAGGTTAACGTATAGTTGACTACTGCATGTTCTTGTACTTGATTTTACTATGTATGTGTGTATTTATAATGTAGGGAAAGTATTGTATTGTTTTTACGATGGGAATTTCCATCAGTAATAATCTCGTTGGAGGTGTTTTCTTCCAATTTAAAAACATGTCAATGCAAGGTGTAGCAAGGCAAAGGCAAGGAAAACAAATTAAGTACAAGCATCATATACATGTTTAATTGCCTTGTGATTTTTGTACTACTGCAGTTGGGGCAGCGAGAATAGGGTCGTCCCTGTTCAACGAACTCCGTAACGCCGTGTTTGCCAAGGTTGCACAGACGTCCATCCGCAGAGTGGCCAAATCGACTTTCCTCCACCTCCATTCCCTGGACCACGCCTACCACCTCAGCAGACACACCGGGGCCATGTCACGGGCGGTGGACAGAGGAACCAGGTAATACCTAACCACACTGTATGTAGTGTTGTACGGTAGAGTAGTATAGCATCTACATACACTGTACGTAGTGTTGTATGGTACGGTAGTATAGCATCTACATACACTGTATGTAGTGTTGTACGGTAGAGTAGTATAGCATCTACATACACTGTATGTAGTGTTGTACTGTACGGTAGTATAGCATCTACATACACTGTATGTAGTGTTGTACGGTACGGTATTAACATCTACAACACTGTAGTAGTTGTAGTACGGTAAGTATAGCATTACATACACTGTATTAAATTTATAGCACTACATACACTGTATGTAGTGTTGTACGGTACAGTAGTATAGCATGAAAACTGAACAGCTCACGCTATATACATAAAAAGAAAGAAAGAAAAAGAGAAAGAAAACAGGACTTCAAAAGGGCTACAATTAACATACAGGGCTTACTTGGGACTAGCAAAACAAGCGAGCTGATGCTACGAGGTGGTTGATGAAATGAGTACAACAGACGGTACAGGCGGTATTAAAAAGTTATCAAATGGTATCAAAAATAATCTGCGACATATAAAATATAACCATATAGAGGTATAAAAGGTTACAAAAATAATCCATAGGAACACAGCAGCACAAAAATAACATATTATATGAGGTAAAACAAAACAAAAGTGTTTTAGACTAGCTGGAATTCCGTCTTACCATAACAATTGTAGGTGCAGTACACAAATTAAATTCCACTTACACATGTACTGTATATACAGTCAGTGCATTTCTAGTGTGGACCAATAAGAATGTATGTATTTGTGTGCAGAGGAATCAACTTTGTGCTGTCGGCTCTGGTGTTCAATGTGTTTCCTACCATCTTTGAAGTCAGCCTCGTCTCTGGCATTCTGGTCCGTTTCTTGCACCACTTACTGTGTATTCTCCACAGCTGCATTCTCCACACTGGTTTATGACATATTCACTCCAATTCTGTGCGGGGTAGTAAGGTCCAGAATGATTTGTGTTTTTCTTGCTACACGTGCATACAGACGTACAAGTTTGGGCTGTCGTATGCTCTGGTGACTATAGGGACTCTGTCAGTGTATGCTGCCTTCACTCTCGGAGTCACCCAATGGAGGTGAGGCGGAGGAGGGACAGTATGTTGTATGTATCGTTCACATTGTACAGTACGGCATTGTATGTACGGTGAAAAGAAATTTCAATGGGGAAAACCCCCCTGTGGAATATGTAACTGCTGGTTCTACAATTCCCTACCCCCAAAAAACTTTCCCTGAAGGGTGCATAAACGGCAAAAACTTTTTCTCGAAGGTATTATTCACTAGTCAATCCATTTTATTGCAGGACAAAGTTCCGTGTTCAGATGAACAAGGCTGACGGTGAAGCAGGCTCCAAGGCTATTGACTCTCTCATCAACTACGAAACAGTCAAAGTAACACCCACCATCTTGAAGGTTGTGCACACATGTCACATGTTCTCTTTTCCATTGCTCTCACCTTTGCGCTTCTTTCTTACATAGTGTAATTGTCAGCATTACCTGTAATGTGTAGCTCACCAGAACACTTCCTTTCTTTCGCAGTATTTCAACAACGAAGATTTTGAGTCCAATGAATACGATAAGGCACTGGCACTCTATGAGAAAGCTGCACTAAAGACCACCACGAGTCTCTCTCTGCTAAGCTTTGGGCAGAGTGCCACGTTCTCCATTGCACTGACGACACTCATGGTCATGGCAAGCCAGGGAGTCGTTTCCGGTAAGGGATATGAATAATTCACTAGTGCCACGTGCATAGGTTATATGGGCATTTTGTAGGTTCCTTGCGCAAGGTGTCCCTGTGGCGCAATGGATTAGCGCATTGGACTTCTAATTCAAAGGTTGTGGGTTCGAGTCCCACCAGGGACGTCTTTTTTTCCTACACTTTTACCCAGTTTCTGTAAATATTTTACCACTTTTTGGGCTTTTGTATTGCAGTATGCTCTCTGTTTTATTTTTTTTATTCCCAGGAACGCTGACAGTTGGTGATTTGGTCATGATAAATGGTCTAGTGTTCCAACTTTCCATTCCTCTCAACTTTCTGGGGTCAGTGTACAGAGACATCAGGCAATCTCTGATTGACATGCAGCAAATGTTTGATCTACTGAGCCTCAACTCCAGCATAAAGGTTTGTTAGAACACAGTTCACTTTCAAAGTGTCCATTTTAACTGTATGTTGTGTATTCACCAATGTATAGTAGTCAAATACACACTAACTTGAAGTCTAACTTTGTTGCAGGAGAAGCCAGGTGCCCCTGCGCTTCACCTTGAACCAGGAGAAGCGACAGTCACGTTTGAGGATGTGTCGTTCAGCTACACTCCCGAGAAGATGATTCTGGACGGACTCAGCTTCAGAGCACCTGCTGGCAAAAAACTGGCCATTGTTGGTGGCAGTGGCTCTGGGTGTGTGCTAGTATTTCCCTTTTGCACTGTGCGCATCTAAACAAGGTGCTCTACAGGAACAGCTGTTGCGATAAATCACTCATTTGCCGTCCATCAAGTATAACCTACTGTAGCTTGCTGTAGCGTCTGTGTGTGCAATGCGTGGATAATGTGTCCCATATCAGAAGCTGGATTATACCTACCTTTTGATGCACCCAAAACCGCTGGTTAATTCTATTTTGTTGTACTAGCTATCTGCCTACTAAGCTGATCCTGTAGAACAGTAGGAAGAATGCTCTGCCTAGAGAGCAGAGTGTAGTCATGGTGTTTATCTAACCTCGTTTTTTAAATCTTTTCCAGTAAGTCTACGATAGTACGACTCCTCTACCGATTCTACGATCCGTCAATGGGACGTGTCCTGATTGGCAATCGGGATGTCCGAGATGTGACTGTTGACAGCCTGCGTAGACAACTGAGCATCGTCCCACAGGATCCTGTCCTATTTCACGACACCATCAACTACAACATAGCCTACGGGCGGCTCTCTGCCGGCCACGAGGAGGTGCTGGCTGCGTCTCAGATGGCAAACCTCCACAACGGAGTCCAGAATATGCCCATGAAGTATGAGACACAGGTGGGGGAGAGAGGACTCAAGCTTTCAGGTACTATATACAGTCTGTGCATCAAGCATGGGACGGATAATACACATTATCCATGAGAGCGATGTGTACATCATCATGCATGCAGAGGCAAACTTTCATAGGTGGAATAGTACAGTTTTCTCTAGAGTTGGACTAACATGCTACCCTGTTGTCTCCCTTAAAAGGTTTTATTCACGCTTCACTGTGCTTTTCATTCCTTATCCATTGTGTAGCGAAGTGTACATGTTGTAGGCTCATTGTCCGATCTTTTCTGTTCACAATGTATGTGGTATTGTGTGTATTATTATATGTAGGAGGTGAGAAGCAGAGAGTGGCCATTGCCAGAGCTGTGCTGAAAGACTCTCCTGTCCTGGTGTACGATGAAGCCACCTCCTCCCTGGACTCCATCACAGAGCAAGTATATAATCAGTGCACGTTATTATGTAACCATACACATGGAAATCAGGCATAAGTCTGCAACAATTATGGCATGCAAAGTAGACTAGCATATGAATTAGTGAGATCTCCTAAACAGCACACCTTAGGATACCTTTTTATATTCCCAAAGCCTTTTTTGAGGTTCCACTGTAACTGTTTTTGTAATAAAATTACGTATCTCTGGTTTTTCTGATCAGCAATGAAGTAAACGTACTGATATACTTCACAGAACATACTTGGAGCCATGCGGAGAGTGATAAAGGGGAAGACCTCCATATTTATAGCTCATCGTCTGTCTACTATTGTGGATGCTGACGAGATCTTGGTGCTGGGAGATGGGAGAGTAATGGAGAGAGGAAGTCATTTAGACCTCATACAGAGACCTAGCTCTTTCTATGCCGAGCTATGGGCCAAACAAAACACTCTGGTCACTGACAATGAATGAGTAGTGTTTGATTCAAGATTTTATTTTCACCCAACAGACACGCGCAGGCGCAGTGGAGAGTTTCGCATTCTCCCGTATACTACAGGTTTCGAGATTACGGCCGCACTTTGAACCGATACCCAGATAGATAAAATGGCGTCGTTTGCTCGAGTTGGTCTGCGGCGTGCTCAGGGAGCATGGAGACGCTCGACGAGCACATACATCAAGAATATAGAGGCGGAGGAGCACTACGCCGTTGGCCTCACCAACACTTGGCGGAATATCTCGCTGTTTGGGGCCATTCCGCTCTGTATCTTCACCGCCTACAACGGATGGCAGAAAGAGCAGGAGCACCACCACCACATCCAGGAGCACGGGAAACCAGAGTTCCACGCCTACTCCCACCTCCGTATCAGGACAAAGCCGTTTCCGTGGGGCGACGGGAACCATTCTCTGTTCCACAACTCCGGAGCAAACGCTCTTCCCGAGGGTTACGAGGAGTGAACTATGGCCGACGTTAGTCTCCCGTCAGTAGGGTGCATATAGTTGTTCTGTGCCATGTTTATCGTTCATGTATAGCCAGAGTCAATTCTTAGGTATGTTGGTGTTCACTGGTAATGTGACTGTACAATATTATTCACAAGAAGGGGTGTGGTTCAACTACTTCTGGCTAGGCTCTCTACTTGCATGCATGGCAACTGTCTTGTTATTCATGGCAAGATTGTATTGAGTCATGGCTATAGTTTTCATGTTATAGCTGCCGCCTGCTGTAAACACACTGCAATTGGCAAGCAAACCAGACCCACAGCAAGTCACAGCACATCAGTATTTTAAAAAACGACATGATGTAATGCACAATACTATCGTCTTTTGTACACACAAGGTTTGAGAGAAATCAGTGGCAGATCAGTATCTGAGCCAGCCTGCTTGGTCACTGCTGTGAACACAAACTCCACAAACATCTTGCTAAACTCTTCCCGGAACACCAGCTTGAATCCAAAGGCTTCCACGTTCTTCACAAACACATCAAACGAGGGAAATCTACTGGAGACTTCGTATATTCTCATCTCTCCTCCCTTTCTCACAACACGTCTGGCCTCTCTGATGAAGTCTGATACGTTAGTACCCATCAGCGAAAGACAAAACACACAGACATCCACTGTATGTCTTTTGAGTGGTACATGAGCCATGTCGCATGCCGTCACCCGCTCATTGATTGCAACTAAATCAAAGGAGTGCACTCTTTGCTTGACGCTCTCGGCAAGTTTTGCCTCTCCACATCCAAAGTCACACACTACAGTATCTTCAGGAAGAGTTTGAACACGAGCTATAACCCGGTCGATTGGGTTTTCAGGCCATTTGGCCACCTGAGCTGCAAAGCCTCTGTGATAAACATCGAAAAGTTCTGGGTCTTCGTCAAACACGAGTTTTGCATCTTCCCCTGTTGTGGTGTACAGTTGCTGGTTGATCATTCGAAACCTAGACCCCTCCAACTGGGTGGACAACTTTGAGTAGAGCTTCGAGTTCTTAGGCTTTCTTAGTGAATATTGCGGAGAAGGGCTTGAGTCTGCCTGTTTGCTGCTGTGTGCCCCGTTATGTCCTTGAAACGATATAGACTTTCTCAGTTTCTTCTGTGATGGGCTCTGCTCTTGTGCTCTGGCTTCGTCTAACACGCCACTAACGCCCGCACTCGTTTCCCTGCGTTCTCTCTTACACGATTCATCTTCTGTGGAGTCTGTTTCATTGCGTTTCCGCTTACGTTTCTCCTTCTTCTTGCTTGAAAACGGTGCATCTATGCCTGTACCTCCAAATAGCTTCTGGTGCAACTCCTCCACAAAGGGATTAGGGCTTCCTGGGCCCCATTGGGGGTCTTCTTCGAACATTGCCACACACGTGTTTATAACCCTAAATAATACGCATCAGCGGTGGTGCGCGATTTTTAGAAACTCCTGCGTGGTGCACACACGTGTCTCTATCGGGGGCTCTTCTGATGGCCGAGAGCTCTAGCAGTGGAGATGAGGAGTTCAGGGGAGAGGCCAAGTACAAGCAGTTCTCGGCAGCGGTGGAGAGATCGCTGAAAGGGTTCGAGCTCTCCTCAGAATGGCACGATCTCATCTCGTCACTGGCTCGTCTAAACAAGGTGCTATACTGGAACAGCAGTTGCGATAAATCACTCATTTTCCGTCCATCAAGTTTGACCTAGGTTGCTATTGCGGCTGTGTGTGCAATGTGTTGATGATGTGAATTAGACCTTTTGATGCACCCAAAACCACTGGTTAACCCCTACATCTCAACTTCCTTTCTCTTAATTCTCTTTCCCTCCATTCCACTCTCTTATCCCACCATGCTCCCTCTTTTCCTCTCTGTATCCCTACCTCTTTCTTCCATTTTTACACCCCCATCTCTCTACCGTAGACCCTACTGGCCTACAAGCAGTACCCAGCAGTTCCGCATCAGCTACTGGTGTCAAAGAGGTTGTCCCAGTGTCTCCATCCCAACCTCCCTGGCGGAGTTCATCTCAAGGCCCTGGATGTGTACAGGGCCATTTTCGACCGTATTGGCACCAAAGGCCTTTCAGAAAAGTATACAGTATGTAGTAGTACTATACACTCGCCGTCTGTGCCTACAACTCTCTAGTTTACAAAATGTGTGTTTGGTTGAGACCAACAAAGACGCAATTTGGAACGTGTGACAAATTGTAACCTGGTACTACCAAGAGTACATAAGAGAGAGTAGCGAACTGCGTATGCTGGCGTACAAACACTGTGTCAAAAGTAAAGGTGACACACACGTGATGAAACTCTGTAAAACAACCCGTAATCTACTAGTAAACTACAGAGTTTCATCACATGCTTGTCACGTTACTTTATACACAGTGTTTGTACACAGGTATACACAGTTTGATACTCTCTCTCTCTCTCACTTACATATGTACTCTTGGTAGTACTTATAAAACAAAATTCGTTACGGGCGTGGAATACATAATATGTGTAAATATGTATATATTTCCGCAGAGAATGTACACTTTGTAGCATGCAAAGAACGAGGCTATAGAGTCACATATGGGACTATATATGCAGTGTCCCAGAATGTGCTAATGCCTCGTGACATTATCCATTGCCACCTCTATTCCCTGGACCGTGCACCTCTTATGCCTCTCCAGATACCGGCTTGGCTGACATCTGCAACATATTTTGTTTTCCCAAACAAAGCAGCAAAGTTTTGTCTTGACTGTTTGACTGTTTTTCCTCCGTTTTAATAAGGAAGATATACACTGTACTGTGAAGTATAAGGTGGGATCCATTATTAACCCTCGGCGTGCATGCGCAGCGAGGGTTACGGTAGTCGTTCTGTGTGTCTGTCTGTCTGTCTACGACTATTCTCGCACTACAGGCTACGAGGCGGCTTATGAGCGATACCAACAGCTTTAGCGGTACATGGGCTAGAAAAATTAAATGGCGATTTTGCTGAAACGACTGCGTTCGAGAGCGACAAACTGACACGGTCGCGGACAGCGTTGCGTGGCCCAACCCATCAATAAGCGGTGCGCATGCGTGTATTAGACGCGATCGACGCAGTATGCTGGCTCACCTCGACCTGATTCGCTTGCTCTGTGTACCTTGGAGGCACATGAAGCCACAGCGAAGGGTGTGTATCGACTCCCGCATGCTATCTACTACCGTAGCTAGCCCGTGTCAGACTCTCCGTGAGCTATATACAGTACTAGCGGGAGACCGCAAGTAAACGCCAATAGCCCAGCCCATCCATTAGCTGTACGCAGTTCGCCGAGGGTTTGCACTTTAGTGCTTTTCATTTCACCAATAGTGCTAATTCTAAGAACTGAGAACATTACATCTTCAATGTCTTCATTCTCCCTCTCCATAAAATTAATGCCATGCACAAAGTTTTGCAAAATATGTACTCTTGGTAGTACTTTATAAACAAAGAATGTGTAAATATTTATTTCCGCAGAGAATGTACACTTGTAGCATGCAAAAGAACGAGGCTATAGAGTCACATATGGGGCTATATATGCAGTGTCCCAGAATGTGCTAATGCCTCGTGACATTATCCATTGCCACCTCTATTCCCTGGACCGTGCACCTCTTATGCCTCTCCAGATACCGGCTTGGCTGACATCTGTAACATATTTTGTTTTCCCAACAAGCAGCAAACCTTTGTCTTGACTGTTTGACTTTTTCCCTCCCTTTTAATAAAGAAGATATACACTGTACTGTGAAGTATAAGGTGGGATCCATTATTTCACCAATAGTGCTAATTGAGAACATTACATCTTCAATGTCTTCAATCACCCTCTCCATAAAATTAATGCCATGCACACTGATGTGAAGTACAAGTACTTACATTTAGCAAAATAGAATTTAGTCTCAATGCCTAGGACTAGGACCTTAGACTAAAATGTCCAGCGAGACAGTTGACTTGATGACGTACTGACTGATGATTTCCAAGTGTTGTTGCCTCATTCCCCTGCAGTTTGCTGGTGTACAGCAGCGGGCTATTTCCTCTGTTGGGCCACGGATCAATGTCAGTGAGGCCATCTCTACTGGACATCTATGAGAGGTACTACCTGGCCGTGGGGCGCGGCCTCGTTCCATGTCTGTCTGGAATGGTCCTCGGACTCCTGCCTGGCCTGGAGGATGAATCTGAGCACACCGAAAGGTTTGGCACATTTATTTTCAAAACTGTACTTACATACAATGTACTCTAAATCAGTGGTGGGTAATATCACTAAGACGAAAGAACGGAAGGAACAAATCTTAATAAACATATTCAAGGTGTGTATTCCTCCCTTGCATCTTAAGAGTCATTTAAGATGGGGATATAGGGATATATGTTGTATCATGCTAAACAGATGTACAAGACCATGCCTATAAAATGAAAATCACTAAAGTGCAAACCCGCCGGCACTAGAAACGCACGCACGTAAGTACAAGTAAGTACGCATGCACGGTACCGCAATAATTGATGGGCTGGGCTAATTTACTATCTTGTACCACAGAAGCCCTAGAAATCAAAGGCACCGCATGCAGTGTATGCGCACTAAGACAACTCACTAGTATGCATGCCATGGTATATGGTGTGCTGACTCAGCCATACACTCACATGTGGTGTATGAGCTCTCATACACCATGGCATGCATACTAATAAGTTGTCTTGCGCATTCCTGTGGTACAAATTGGTTACACTACACCCTGCTGCGCACTCGTAGTGTATGTCCACTAAACCGTCTCGTGGGCATAGTGTAACCTATATATATATATACTCGTGGTGTCTTACCAGGTTGCGGAGAGTCTGTCTCGGGCTAGCTACACTACTAGATAGCATGCGGGAGTCAATACTTGTCCTGCGTTTGGTATCACTCTTCTGTTCTCCCATTGCGTGTGGTGGCTGAAAATGTGGTAAAAGACAGACAGACAGACAGACACACACACACTTACAAACCAAGTACCGTAACCCTCGCTGCGCATACACATGCTGCGCAGAGGGTTAGTGAGACACAAAGTGTTTCACAACTGAATCGTGTTCCTTATGATATCTGAAATAAGTTGATGTGCATGTGTCGACAGTGATAGGTTTCCGGGCAAAGGCAAGGCACAACTACACCCTGGACAACTATTTTCGGTAACACTGTGTGTTTGTTAGAGTGGAGAATCTTGTTGTGAAAGTGAGTGTGGGAGGGTGTTTGTGCCTGTTTGTGTACACACACACACACACGTGTTGTGGTATGGGTTGTGATGGGCAGATTCCCTTTCCATGAAACTGTAGTAGAAGCTGTGGTATAAACATGCCACACCAAACAAAGTCATACATACGTAGGAAGCAGTATTGACTCCCTTGGACTACATAAAGAAGAACGTTTGAAGCTACTGCCACAAACCTGCAGGTGTCTGTTTAGTGTGGCCATGTCTAATCATCACTACGAAGCTCTGGGTTGCAGTAGAGAGCAGTTTGGATTTAGAAGAGTGGAGCTGTTGAAAGCGCAAGGTCTAGGGACCGGATCGTATGGCGGTGTGTGCAAGGCAAAGTGTGATGGTCTCATCTGTGCTGCAAAGATCATGCACCCCACTCTCTTTGACCTCCGTGACCCCGGAACGGTCTCCTACCTGGGCAGGTTTGAGCAGGAGTGCCACCTCCTGGGGTCTGCCCGCCACCCAAACATAGTCCAGTATCTTGGCACCTATTGTGACCCTGAAACCCATCTCCCTGTACTCCTCATGGAACTGTGTGACGAGAGCCTCTCTAGATTTCTTGAACGCTCCCCCGAACCTCTTCCTTTCCACGTCCAGCTGAGCGTGGCCCACGACATATCTCTCGCTCTCTCCTACCTCCATCTGAACGCTCTCATTCACCGTGACCTCAGTGGAAACAACGTCCTCATGATTGCTGGGACCCGTGCTAAAGTCACTGATTTCGGGATGTCCAAGCTCTTCCTTGCGAATCCCCGGATGACTCCCATGACACTGTGCCCCGGGAACGTGCAGTACATGTCTCCAGAGGCCCTAGATGACCCGCCGTCTTACACGGACAAACTGGACGTGTTTTCGTTTGGCGTTCTCCTAATCCAGATAGTAACCCGGCAGTTCCCTGACCCTGGACCAAGGTTCAAGGTGATCAGCATCCCGGACTACCCTGAGGGCTCAGTGAGGGTAGCTATCCCTGAGACCCAACGGCGTTCCTCTCACTTGGAGCCCATCCCTGACACCCACTCTCTAAAGACTGTAGCCATTAGTTGTCTGAGGGACAAGGAGGCAGAGCGCCCATCGGCTCAGGAGCTGAGTGAGACTCTCTCTGAATTGAAACAAACTCCTCAATACGCTGAGAGTGTGCATTCAGTGGATGACAGCAAGAAAGGAGGAAGGGGGACAGGGGAGGGGAGTAAGGAGGTGGAGAATCACCGAGAGCAGATTGAAGTCCAGCGAAAGCAACTGGCAGCAAAGGAGGAGGAGCTGAGTCAACTTCAGGAGGAAATGGGCGAGAAGGAGCGAGAGATTCGCAGCTGCGAACCGCACGCGACAGACTGGAAGCGCAGCTCGAGGAAGCAGGGGAGAGGCTCAGGAACCAAGGAGAGGGAACAGGTCCTGGACACTCACCTGCTCATGAACCGGATGGCAAAGATGGCGACGTTACGGCCACAGAAGCTCTCACTGACGGTCCAAACATAGCCTGGAAGGAGGAGAGGAACGCTCCAGAGGAAATGTTTCGGGGTTCGGCAGTGGCGCAGGGCGACACGGTCTTCTTTAGTCCTCACAACTCGAAAAAGATATACGTCTGTAAGATGTTCCAGCATGGACAGTCGTGGTCTAAACTTCCCGACAACACCGTCTTCAACGCGAGTCTAGCGATTTTGAGCGACCTTCTCGTGAGTGTCGGAGGGCAGGGTCTGTTTGACTGCACAGACTCTGTTCACAGCCTAACGAGGAAGGGATTGAGGGAAAGGAAAGTGTTCCCCAGCATGCCCACCCCACGCTGCGACGCGGTTTCTGCTACCACCGAACATTTCCTGATAGTTGTCGGGGGGTATGACGGCAGTAGGTACCTGGACATGGTAGAAGTGATGGAGATATCGACAGAGCGGTGGGGAACTGCCTGTAGCCTCCCGCTACGATTCGGTGAGATGTCGGCAACAATATGTGGGGGTGTGCTCTACGTTGGAGGAGGTTACAATGGATGTGGTGACTCATCCAAGTCAGTTTTGGGAGCCAGTCTCTCCGGTCTCTTATCTTATCAAGCAGGAAAACTCCAGAGGAGTGTGTGGAAGGAAATAGAGGAGCTTCCTCTCACTCTTTCGTCTCTCGTCACACTCGGTGGTCGTTTGCTCGCAATCGGAGGCGTTGACGACTCGGAGTCTGATTCCACGTCTGTCTATTGCTACGACGATGTGAGATGCGTCTGGTCTCCCGTCTCCCGCTTGCTACACCCACGGAATAAGTGTTTGGTTGGCGTGGTCCCCGGAGACCGAGTTCTTGTCGTTGGAGGATGGCGGAGCTTGTCCGTCGAGATTGGTCGTCTGCGCCATTTGTTGGCAGTGCCTGAGGCTATGTGTTCTACTTACGATGATATTCCTCCTCACTTGAGGTGCAACCTCTCACCGAGTAGTACTGGAGCCGAACTCAGTGATCATTAGTAATAGTGTGATATGTAGTATGTAGTTTGGACCGTGTCGGTGCAAAATATTTATACTCTAATTGTTTGGTTCTGCCGTTTCTGTTATTGGCAATCACAACAGTGGAAGCAATTTCTGTGAATATAAAGAGTGCAATGTGTATATGCGAGGATTGCGAGGCAGCAGGGAGTAACTCACTCTCTCAGCTCTAAACTATGCACTATTTCATAGGGATAACTCACTGACCACTTTGTTGCGAGGGAAAAGGTTAATAATTTTAGAAGAAGCATTTAATCTGCCAACACACAAACCAAACATGATGTTGAACACACGATGGTAGCACTTGCAGCCGATGTTTATAGCAAATGTGTTCTTTTCAAAGTGCTTATTGTTCCTACCACCATCCTTCAGTCAAAAGTTTGTTGTCCCGAAAGTATGCCATAGGTGCGGTATGGACTACCTGTATAAACAGTTTACACAACCACTTCTGGGGCACTATAGAGCAGTGCATTATAGGCAAGCTGTTGAGCCAACTGCCCATCAGCTTCTGACTATGTATGTATCGTGTATAATACTGAACTCCTGTTAATCTGCCTCTCATGCCTATAAGGGTCCAGTTCTCTCACTTTCAGTTGGAATTAGCTATCCTCAAGCTGCTGCTTAGGATGATGCAAGCTAAAACTTAAAAATATGATCTTATAGTGGGGGATGTCCTTCTGCACTAAGGAGGGTTTTTTCTTTGGTGTGTTCTCCTCCAAGATATATGACTGCGTGGGTATGTGATGTGTCCTGTATAATTGGTGGTAATATAATTATAGGCAGTTAGTCCGCCTTCTGTTGGGCTACTTCTCACACAGTTTTGGACATGAATAAAGAGATTTGGGTTTCCAGATGACCATGTACCAAAGCGTTACTACAGTGGTTTGAGGTTTGTTTGTGTTGTGTTGTGTGTGTGTAGCCCTACCCATCAATTTGTGGCATGGGCCTGTCTGTGCATGCGGATACAGGAGCACCCCCGAGGGTTTGCACTTTAGTATATTATCATACAGTATTCAACTAGGCCCCTGCCAAGTATTGGGTGTGGTCTGGTGGATAAGAACCCACAGACTGGATCCTGAGGTCAGGGGTTCGATCCCCGTCTGGGGTCATTTGTTTTATAATGAAGTAATGTTAGCGCTCGTATAAGAGGAACGTTTTTTCATCAGCTCTCGTGGCCAGCCCAAGTGGCTAAGTGGTTAGAGACGTGGGGACTGTCACATAAGGTGCCCCGGTTCGAATCCCGGACCCGCACTGAAACTGACAGGTGGTCCAGAGCATTGGCTGGGAACAGCTCTGGTTCCTCCCCTTACCCACGAATCTATGTACCACTGACCCACATACATCTCAAAGGACAGCGTATAGTTCGGCATAGCACTGCGTCCGTAGACGTCTGTCTGGAGAGATGTTGGGTGGCTTTTTTTCAACCTTAGAATTTTGAATTTTAACTTTAACACTGCGCGCCGCGTAGTATTAAGGAAATTTCTCCATGTACGTGGAATTACGCTTGCGCGGAATATTGCCACGCCCATCCGCGTAATACATAATTCCGCGCCACTAAAGTGGCACGTGGCGTTGCTGAGCAATTACGCGCGCGCCATTTAAGTGGCGCGCAGCGCCCATAGTGTTAAGTTTTTTTCAACCCTTGCAATTAAATTGTTTGCCTAAAATAATCCATGGATAAGTTGCATAACATTCATCTATATTTTTTAACCATTAGACTTTGGCAGCTATATTTTTCAACTGCTTTTTGGCCTAAAATACTAAGTTAAAGTAGCGCTTAATGTTCAGAATCCTCTCACATAACTTGGATTGCCATATTTAGATTTTTGGTCTGTGCATAAGAGAGTACATTTATTAGCTACTCTGCAGATCATCTAGTGCCAAATCTACCCTTTACCCACATACAGTACATCTCGAAGGCAGCGCACTGTTTGGCATTGCCATAGACGTCTGTCTGGAGAGATGTAGGGTGGCACTTTTGTCAGCCTTAGATTTTTTTCCTAAAAATTTGAAGTGCTACGTAATTTTCATCATTGCCTGTAATGTTTTTATGTGCAACAAGCCTCTCAACATAACTCTCGGATCGCCATTGTGTCCATTTCTATTTTTTGTGTACATATGGATTGCTATTATGTATTATGTTAATTGGTGTACATATACATACGTACATAGGAGAGTAACCATCATTTGTGCGAATTATGCTATTCTGCTTTTTAAGTAATGTCCAACTCTAGCGCCACAAAGCTATCACATGAGTTTGTACATACTAAATGTTGACTATAGTGATAAGGATTACGCAGTTTTAAGTAACCCTCGCCGTGCATATTGGAGAGTGAAGTGAGCTTACCTACAGGGTTCTCCTCAGAGTGCGGAAGCTCGGTGCAGTTCCGCGCATTAATTCGCCGCCACCGTTGCATTAGCTAGTACACCCCCGCGTGGTATTGAAATTTAGTGCGTGTGCGCGACTACACGCACGGAGCACATGTTCTGAGGAACGAAAGCGAGACAATGGCAAAGATGGTGAAGATCACAAGCTATTTTACACGAAGCAGTGAGGCAGATGAGTGCAACAACATGGAGCTCTCTCTGAAAGTGATAATCAGCTACTCTGCGTGAGTGTGAAGGAACTCGGAGGGACAATGACGGTAGTGACAACGAGCTCCCGCAGAATATTGACAATGAGCACCCGCAAACTACACGTATAGGAGCTTCCTCCGCTCATTAGTTTTTTTCTAGGGAGAACCCTGACCTAGTCGTCAATTTCCTCCATATATAACAGTATGTATCTCTGCAGCTCATAACATAATATTATGTTTGTAACCGAATTGAAATTTATGCCATGTGATTCTTGCGCTGGCTCACCCAAAATGTGTTGCACTGTGCTGTTTGCTGTTTCTGTAGAATAACTGGACTGCTGGATGCTATCTGCCTGGCCACAGATGAGCCGTCGTTTTACTCTGCTCTGTGGCAGTGTGTTCTCTGCTCTGACCGGGCCCGTCTCCCCGCCACCTCCTATCTTCTTTCCAAACTGAACAAGAAGGCGACTGCAGAGGACCAGGCTAACTACCTCGGTGGCAACCTCGCTCTCATGGTACTGTGTTGTCTGTTGCTGATGTGTATAATTTTATCTGTGGCTGGCATGATAGCTAAATTTGTCATACTTTTTCCCCAAAAGACAGTGCAAAGATTTGGCCCAAGTAATATCCTTTATACTAGCTGGAGAATGCAGTGAAAGTTAAAAATAGGGTGGCATAAATATCTCGTACTTTTCCCAAGGATGCGGTGCAAGGATTTGGTCCAT
>CASHTH010001899.1:0-28948 GCA_030341885.1 Geodia barretti
TAAAAACTGCATGCGCATGCGTGATGGATGATCGCGTTGTGGTGACTCTCCCCTGACAGGTGTGGTTTGGACGCGGGTTTGGGAAGAATTCGCAGGATCGGATGAGTAAGTTGGGATATTATTTTCTCGAATTTTTCTATCTGCCTGACCTGACGTCGGCCATCTGTGTATCAGATGCGTTGACCTATAGCTAATCCCCCGTCGTCCACCGTGCATGGCTGACTTTTGCCGGCTTTTCGTAGTCTTGAATTTCTCCTCTTTGATGTTGGCAGGTTACTCTATTGGGCCCATGAATTGGCCCAGAACGTTCACGATATTCCACAGGGAATATACTTGCCACGTGTTAGTTGACCTCATAACGTGTAACGTTTCCTGGCAGATCGCTGATGACATTTTTGTCCATATTCGCAGTAAAGTTCTTGGCAACCTTGCATGATCTCAGCCTTGTGTGTCACTTGATTAGCTGTGGTTGATAACCGACCCAGATCTGGTGTGGTCATGGTTGACCATTTCAGGTGAACCATGTTATGACTGTAGAATAATTGATCCATAACATCCCTTTGGGGTTATCGCACAACATTCCCACTGAAGTAAAAAGGGATTGTGTCAGTACATAAGGGGAAATGTTACTAAAGATGGAACTAAACAATAGGGCACAGTGCGAGAATGCAATAAAGTTTCCATTTACTGCCTTACATACTGCCACGTTTCCTTTAATGTGTGTGGCTCTTCTCATTTGGCGACAAACAGTGACATTGCTCCTACAGTCTCACCATAGTAGCGTTACGTGAGTGTTGTGGGCATGCCCTCATGTGTCTCACTAAGTATGGCATCAGCTACTTGGGGAGGGATGACACAGGTATAGATGAGAATAATATTACTATGTACACTGGTCTCATCGCATCGGTTTTTTCATCTTTACTGCTCCTACATATGTACATATTATGAGAGACAGTTTATTTGGGTTTACTTTTGCTTGGTGCTAGACTCCTGCTTCATTCAACTTCACAACTTCCACAGGTAGTTACAGGAGTCGGAGTGAGCAACTTCTGGGTGAACTACTCTCTGGTGTAAATGAAGACTACCTAGGTATGTGTACAGCATGTTGGGCTGAATGTTTGTAGTGGTGTAGAGGGTGGGGTGGGAGCAGTTGAGTACAGATGTGGTATTCACATTCATATGGCGCGCCGTTTGTGTCACAACGAATGTTTCCAGTAAGCATCCGTAGCTGTCGAACACGAGCAACGAATCTTTTTTCAAGGCGACGAACCCTTTTTACGTGCCCGTGTCTTTGCCGGTTGCCACTAGCCCGTGGGCAAGTAATGTATCTGGTAGCTCCGGGGCAAGCTGCAGAGTCACGGCTGTCTCTTCATAAGAACTTGCCATGTTCGGCGCCTCCCCTGGTGGTGGGTCTCGTGACAGGCATGTCTTTGAGCGCGCGCGGGCCGGCAATGCCACCGGCGGCAGACGCCAGAACTGTGGCCCCGCGCGCAATCGATAGTGAGCGTCCAGCGCCCGCCCCCGGGACACCCGCAGCTGCTACCAAAATTCCCGACGAACACTAGATTCGTCGCCACGAAAAAAGAATCGTCGTCTCGAAAAAAGATTCGTTGCCTTGAAAAAAGAATCGTCTCCTCCAAAAAAGAATTGTCGCCTCGTGTTCGACGGCTACGGATGCTTACCGGAAAAATTCGTTTTGACACAAACGGCGTGCCATACATTCAGCCCTCTCTCCCCTTTAATGCCCACACATACCCTATTATTCTTTATCACATCTGTAATGTTTTGACTACAGGTGTTGATGCTCTGCCCTTCCTGTACCGAGTCCTCCACCAGCTAGCCTCTCGCTGGAACTCTCTCTCCCTACAACTGAGTGTCAGTGGCCAGGATGAGATCCAACGCAATGCCCGCAGTGCCGACATTTGTCTGGCAGTGAGTCTGGTGGAGTGGCTACAGAGTGGCCAGGCCACCTGGAAGGCTCTGGTGGAGGCTGTCTTCAGACCTGCTGGTGGGGGACACCAGGTCCTGGCCAGAGACATCGCCAGGAACTATAGGAGTGAGCATGCTGTTAAAAAACTTGAATAATCTCCAGACTGGGGAGTGATTTTGAGCCACCCCCTTTATTGCACTGATAATGAAAAGCACTAAAGTGCAACCCCCCGGCGCACTACGCATGCGCGGTATCGCTAATTGATTGGCTGGGGGCTAGGCTATGCAGTTACTCGTGGTCTCCCGCTAGTATATAGCTCGCGGAGAGTCTGACACGGGCTAGCTACGCTAGTAGATTGCATGTGGGAGTCGATACACGCCCTCTGCTGTAACTTCTTGTGCCTCCAAGGTACGCGGAGTAGGCCGATCAGTTCGAGGTAAGCCAGCGCGATTATGCATATTGGCTTTTTCGCTTGTTTTCACGGCATATCTCTCGAATGCAGTCGTTTCAGGAAAATCGCCCTTTTATTTTTCAGGTTCGCGTAGTTCTGAAGCTGTTGGTATCGCTCATTGGCCACCTCGTAGCCTGTAGTGCCAGAATAAGCGCCAACACACAGACACACAGACAGACAGAATGACTACTGTAACCCTCGCTGCGCATGCACCCGAGGGTTAATGAAGAGAGAAGTTCATGGTCCATAAGCTCCAAAGTTCATGTTTATGTCATAAGCTATTATGAAATACTTCACACATAGGATGGTTGGTTTCCATCCTGTGCATTAGTCTGAAACTTCCTCTCCTGTATGTGCTTCTTATTGTGATAGCAAACACTTCCCTAACATTCCTTACAAATTCTATTGCACAATGCAGGTCTGTGTGATTTTAGACCAAACAGCATTGCGGCTGCTGTGAAGCCTGTTGAGTTGGGTGAGTTTACTTTAGCCATTGCTTCGAAGTAATGAATTCCACACTTTACAGTGTCATCAGAGGAGTCGTTGAGACTGGTACAGAAGATGCTCAACAACTCTGTGGCTGCTCGCTGGTACCAGATGGGTGTGGTAATGGGGGTGCCCCCCTCTGATCTGGAGATAATCAGAGAGAGTCCCGAGTACCACGGGGCAGGGGAGAGAGAAGCTGGCATGTTGAAGGCCTGGCTGGAGAGAGGCTCTCTGCCCAGGACATGGCAGGTATGGTGTGTGTGAACATCCAGTAATGTGGTTTGTCTGTTAATAACCTTTGAGTCAGAATTGGGTCTCTACAATTAGCATTGCTGTTGTGTTGACAAACTTTACTACCAAAAGCAGTGATTCTCACATAATATGGTTGCCACATACTGTCAAAGGGGAAGTTCATGTGTGGGTGACTGAATATAGACACGCCTACACAACACACTCCCTGTGGTATTATAGGAGAGAAAGTGAAACTAGAAGACTTCCCATACCTTTCGCTTTCCTCCCCAAACAAAGGGAATGTTCATGTACCTATGTTTCATGCTTGCAGTTTCATCATTTTTTACATTTCAACATTATGTGTGTGTGTAGGTGTTGGTGGATGCAGTAGAGGACAGAGCTGGTGGGAATCATAAAGTCCTGGCAAAACAGATTGCCAGCTTTCCTCTGGGTATGTACAGATCCCATTTTATTAACCCTTGACGCGCATGCGCAGCGAGGGTTACGGTACTTGGTTCGTGAGTGTGTGTGTGTGTGTGTTTGTCCGTTCGTCTGTTACCACGTTTTCTGCAACTACGCGCAACGAGACAACGAAATAGCGACACCAACAGGTTCGTCGCTACACTGGCCTCATTTTTAAAAAGGCGTGATTTTGATATAACTTCTGCGTTCAAAAGTGATGGCGTGAAAGGCAAGTGAAAAAGCCAATATGCAAATTTGCCAGACTTACGTACCTCGACCTGAGCCACTTGCCCTGTGTACCTTGGAGGCACAAGAAGTCACAACGGAGGGCGTGTATCGACTCCGCATGCTATATACTACTGTAGCCAGACTCTACACGAGCTACCAGCGGGAAACCGCGAGTAAACGCATACTAATAGCCCAGCCCAACAATTAGCGGTATCGCACATGCGCAGCTCGCCGAGGGTTTTGCACTTTAGTGCTTTTCATTTTGTATTACGTGACTTTCCATCCAATAATTGTTCCATAGAACGCTATTAAAAATAGGACTACGCCTTTTCTTCTGATGTCTGTTTAACATTTGTCACAAACCAACAGCCTCGCAGTGCTCTGCAAAGCTAACTGCTGTTCGTCGTGTAGTTATGCAGTTTACTAACTGGGTAGGCCATCTGTGTATATATATATAGGCTAAATGGCACTGTTCTACTAAGACAGAAGTTTGTAGCTCATAACTATACTGTCACATTCACGTTGTTGCTCACATCTGCATGTTGCTTGTATGAACTTAACCTGCTGCACATTCAACACTATGCAGAGCCCTCCCAGGCTCCACCTATCTCAACTGCCACCAGCCCAATCGACACCAGTAAGTGCTTATGGTTAGGCCTCTGATGGTCCTTTGTAGAGTTCAATCTCTTTTTGTGTAGGTAGTGCAGTTGAAAAGAGAGGAACAACCCGATCGCTAGGTGTGTGTAAGACAAACTGTGTATAATTTGGAAAGTGGGTTTAAACGCCATGATACACGATGCAACTTTCTTGCAAACTTCAAATGTATGAATGCATGCAACTTCAAATGTATGGGTGACGCAACATGTTGATGAAATGAAAACAGGAAATGAGGGAGGGTACGGGAAGTCATCTATGCACCCACCCCCCTTCAAACCTACACCCCTTTCCCCTCCTTTATCATCACAATCCCACCACCATTTTTCTCACCCCCTCCTATCGAGCCCTATAACTTATTCACATCATTATTCATAACCCTATAGACTCCACCCCCAGTCCTGGAGAGACCTGCAGTGTCAAGACCAGATCAGGAGAGAAGATTGAGATCATTCAATCCCTTGGACCCAGAGTGGCGTCATTTGGTGTCCACCTCAAACTTTGAGGACATGGGGTCCAGCTGTCACTCGTGAGGCTCAGGACGGCCAGAGTAAACCACGAGCTGTGAGGACATGATGATCCATGGTGCTGGGGAATGGGGAGGGAACAAACACCTGGAGAAACGCTGCGGTCCCGCTGGAGGATGGCGCGAGGGCTACCTCGCTGACAGGATCAGGAGAGAACTAATAGCTTAGCATTAATATCACTCTCATACAATTTATTATGTGACAATTGGTTTCTAATGGGTGACGTGAATTAGCCTGTAGAGTATTAGCTTCAGAGAGACGAAAAACAGCAGATAAACTCAGTCGTACTAGTGATGATGCTGTTTTGGCCAGTGTTTGTGTATTATAATACCTTGTTGAGCCAGAAATGGATTTCGTATCTAGCAAACACACAAACTCAGTGGCATGGAGAGAAGAAAATGGAGCATGGGATGGGTAGATCAAAGATTGTCCTTCAGCTATAATATATTTTTTTGGGCCTCCCACTCTTCCACCTCGGCGCGCATGCGCAGCGAGACGGTACCGGTGCGTCCGTTGTCTGTTACCACGTTTTTCTGCCACCACGCGCAACGGGACAACAAAAGAGCGATACCAAAAGGTTCAGCGCTACACTGGCTCGATTTCAGTTTTGGGGAGTTCGTAAAAGTACTGCGTTCAGAGTATGGCGTGAAACCAAGTGAACAAGCCACCGGCTTATCTCGACTGTCAGGGGCGTCGGAAGGTTCAGGCAAGTGGTATGGCTCTCTGCTACCTAGTCTCTGCTGCTCCAAGTCTTGACTAGAAGATAATGATTGATTCCGTTTGTACAGCCGCGGCAGATCCGTCGTACGCTACGGCTACGTGTGCGCGCGCGTACAAAGGGGCGGGGTGAAAGCTGCGCGCCGTGCGCGCCGACTTTACGCGGCCCTAGCTAGCTAGCTCCGTAAAGACCTAGCTGGGTTCCTATACTAGGCCAAGAAGTAAGTTGGTGGCGACTCCAGGCAAAAGTGGTACGGCTGTGTCGCCGTACTGGCAGTAGCGGCTCCGACTGGGTCAGCTTGCTCTGTTTATCTTGAAGGAACAAGAGGTTGCAACGAAGGGCGTGTATCGACTCCCGCATGCTATCTACTGCTGTCGCTTGCCCGTTTCAGACTCTCCGCGAGCTAGCTATTAGTAGCTTGAGACCGCGCGCGTATATCGCGATATAGCCCAACCCACAATTAGCAGTGCCGCGCATGCGCAGTTCGCCGAGGGTTTTGCACTTCAGTGAGTTCGAGTTGAGACTGCATGCTACTGCACTGGTGAATGAAGGTATGCTACGGATGACTTGAAGTACTAAGGCAAATGCTCAAAAGGGGTTCGTCACTTGTTCCCAAATTTGCGCGAAGGAGGCAAGGCCGCACAGACCAGAGCGGGAGAGCGCCCAAAGGGAAGAGTGACCGGCGGCTGAAAGAGATAGTATGAGTGAGTATGAGTATCAGTGACAGTCGGAATGGTTTTTAACTATCACATCACAGTAAGATAATCTGTCGAAATCGGTCTGGTTGACGCGACATGGAAGTCCGGTGGCCGAGCAGTTAGCTACCACCTCTTTTCATCTTAGTCGCTACTCTGAGTAACTGATAAGGCTTTGTGTTAGTGCAAGATAGCTACTTAGCTAGCTACGCTCATACAAAAGACCAGGTTTATCTTCCCGGATGGATGTATCATCATACATAGTATTCTTGACATTGAAAAGCCTGGTGTTGGGAGCAACACTGCGACATGACACAAGAGTGGTTGTACTCAGATTGATGACAAGGACGAACAGCTGTCTTTTTAATAGTGCAGGTGTGCTGAACTTGAACAAATGCAACACATGGGTGAACAAACACAAGTTTGAAATATCAGCTGTATGCGTGTTAGGGCATAAAACATTTTTGCATCAGAAATTACTGGCGAGTGGGAAGGAGCTATATACCCTAATTGACCAAACCGGGCAATTTTTGTGTAAAAAAAAAGCTGCACGTGTTTTGATGAGTCATTGGTAGGGTAGTGTAAAGACAAAACATTTCAGTTTTAAACAGGCTGTCTCACTCGCCAGCATTCTTCACAATTCAGAACGACCAGGTAGGCTGCTTCGCTTGCCAAATACGTAATTTATAGATCACCCACAGTGTGTACGCATACAGCCATCATGAGACCTGTTTTCTACCGTGAGGCATAACATTTCTGTTAGCTGCCTGAGTACACATTTCGGGTGTATAATAATAATACTCTTGGCAATCCCTCACTTCACTGTATATAGGCATGTACAGGAGTAGGAACGACCAAGTTCTGGCTGAACTCTTGTCTTCAATTGATGATGAACATTCCTCGGAACAACTAGGTTAGTGCCTGCTACATGAAAGCACTGAAGTGTATAACAGTGTGTAATAGCACTAGAACCTGTTTGTTTCACCTAGCAATGACTGGTCCCTGTATAAGTATTGTAACAAGGGATGTAGCTTGGTTAGGTCCATCTGATGTAGTCTCAATTAATACTCTGGGTTTATCCCTTTTACATTCTTGTAGGTGTTGATGCTCTGCCCTTCCTGTACCGAGTCCTCCACCAGCTAGCCTCTCGCTGGAACTCTCTCTCCCTACAACTGAGTGTCAGTGGCCAGGATGAGATCCAACGCAATGCCCGCAGTGCCGACATTTGTCTGGCAGTGAGTCTGGTGGAGTGGCTACAGAGTGGCCAGGCCACCTGGAAGGCTCTGGTGGAGGCTGTCTTCAGACCTGCTGGTGGGGGACACCAAGTCCTGGCCAGAGACATCGCAAGGAACTATAGAAGTACGGAATTATGAATTATGTGTTGGAGTTGTGCCTAAAGCATTGCTTCTGAAGTTCAATTTGGTGCATTTGTCAAATGTAAACACACAAAACAGTTTGGGAAGAGAGTTTGTACTTAGTACTGCAAGCACAGATGGAGGTGGCACTGATATTCATATCTTCCAAAGTTTATTTGCTCCTACACCGTGGGTAGCAAGGATCCCCATATCAATGGGCTAAATTGTGTTGCCAACCATTCACTGCTCACATGTCACCAGACACTCTTTTTCTGGGTCATACCCTGAGACTGCATGCATCTTGGAGGCAGAGGATACAGATCATTGGGTGCAGCAAGTCAATACAGCTGAAAGATTTCCTGAAGCCAAATCCTCTATTCAACCTGAATCTGTTGCTAGAGATTTTCAATAGTGTCATGACCATGTTGTTGACACTCTTACCTTTGTTCAGGTCTCTGTAAGTTTAGACCCAACAGCTTTGCTTCCAACGTACAGCCAATTGAGATAGGTGAGTATTTCACATCTGATACAATGTGCATTAAATTTGAGACACTACATAATGGTGCTAAGCTTACTGACTGAGCACTCAGGTACCCATGTAGCCACTTATGTACTACTTATGCACACAATGCAGTGTCATCAGAAGAGTCGGTGAGACTGATGCAGAAGATGCTCAACAACTCTGTGGCTGCTCGCTGGTACCAGATGGGTGTGGTAATGGGGGTGCTCCCCTCTGATCTGGAGATAATCCGAGAGAGTCCCGAGTACCACGGGGCAGGGGAGAGAGAAGCTGGCATGTTGAAGGCCTGGCTGGAGAGAGGCTCTCTGCCTAGGACCTGGCAGGTTTGATAGAGTATCTTGTTGATGGTGTGTGTACATGTAACTCACCTAGCAACTCAATGTATCGTTTCGTGTATGGAGACATGTGTGGGCTATGTTCTGGTTATTGTGGTTTGTGGCACAAGGCGTGTCAATGGACTGTGGCCGCCTACTACTGTCACACCATCAAGATAGTGGATGTACTATCATGCACTTTGCAACACTCCACCATTGTTATTTTCAAACCTCCACTTCTCACATAAACCGCAGGTGGTTGTTGATGCAGTAGAGGACAGAGCTGGTGGCAATCATAAAGTCCTGGCAAAACAGATTGCCAGCTTTCCTCTGGGTAAGTCCCCACATGTCTTTCAGTATAAAAGCTTCTTACGATGATTTTCCTCAAGCCATGAAGTCCATGGATGTCTCTTATTGCAGATCTCATTTTCATTGTCTACTCTCCCCTCCTCCCTTCAAATTATGGGGAACAAATCATGTCGCCTCCTTTTATTATGCAGAATCGTTCCAGGTGATGCCTAGTCCTGGCTCTCCAGTTACCAGTGCAGGTAAGTCAATGCATGCTCAGCTTGTGGTGCTAGTTTTATTCATGTTTACATCACACTGCTTAGGTCAACCTGCTAAACAACCAGTATCAGCCAGATCATTAGGTAAAGAACGCAAGATCTCTGTGTGTCTTGTGTATTGCATAACTTTACACCTCCTAATCTAGACTCCACCCCCAGTCTGAGAGACCTGACAGTGTTCAAGACTAGATCAGGAGAGAAGATTGAGATCATAAAGTCCCTGGCCCCAGAGTGGAAGTCATTTGGTGTCCACCTCAACTTTGACGACATGGGGTCCCAGCTGTCACTCATTGAGGCTCAGCATGGCCAGAGTAACCCACAGAGCTGCTGCCGGGACATGATGATCCACTGGCTGCTGGGGAATGGGGAGGGGCCCACCACCTGGAGAACTCTGCTGGCCCTGCTGGAGGATGGCGAGAGGGCCTACCTCGCTGACTGCATCAGGAGAGAACTACTCTCGTGACATTTACACTACAGACATCATTGGTACATCATATATATAATTATAGTTGTCCTTCAATATTTATTATCACTCTGATTATGGCAGTTTATAGCTATAAAATTGCTCTTAACTTAAAGGCTAGCTGAGCTCCGAAGTCGGCACACATCTAGAAGTGAGGCTATTATGCCAGCATAATTTCTGGAATAATTGGACTGCACGCGCACTAAGCATAAAAAAAGAATAATTGTGAGATTTACGGGAATTAATGGAAGTATTCCACTCGTGCATGTGCGGTACACATAATAGCTTCAATGGCTATGGAGGAGCCGGAGTTTTTTCACTCCTCAAAGCGGCTTTTGGCGAACAACAAGACATGGCTCTACAAGACTACATTGAAGCATCGATTATGCTTCAATACAAGAAGTGATGACTCGAGTCCTTTGAGTTGTTTATGTACTGGCTCTCTTCTGTCTGTTATGTCGTTTCATGGTTAAATTCACATTAGTAATACACTTTTTTGCAAAGAATAATCGGAAGTTTTGAGAGAATAATTGGAAGTTTTGGAGGAATAATTGGTGAATTTTATTAGCAGTGCAGAATAGCAAACCCTCGGCGAACTGCGCATGCGCGGTAACGCTAATTGATGGGCTGGGCCTATTATACTAGTATACGTTTACTCGTGATCTCCCGCTAGTTGAGCTCGCGGAGAGTCTGACACGGGCTAGCTACAGTAGTAGATAGCATGCGGGACTCGATACACGCCCTTCGTTGTGGCTTCTTGTGCCTCCGAGGTACACAGAGCAAGCGGATCAGGTCGGGGTAAGCCAGTGCTAATTAATTAACATATTGGCTTGTTCACTTGGTTTTCACGCCATAACTTCTGCACGCGGTACGAAAATCGCCTATTTTTAAATAAAGCCAGTGTAGCGCTGAACCCGCTGGTGCCGCTATTTTACCTGTTTGTCGCGCGTGGTGGCAGAAATCGTGTGGTAACAGACGGACAGATGGACAGACGCCCTACTGTAACCCTCGCTGCGCATGCGCGCGCCGATGGCAAATTCGTAAAAGTGCTGCGTTTCAGAGTTATGGCGCCTGAAAACAGTGAACTGTAACTTGTAATGAGGCTACTGTAAGCAGACTACTACTGGTGAAGGTATGCTAAAAGGGTCTACGGATGACTTGAAGTACTAAGGCAAATGCTCAAAAGGGGTTTCGTCACTTGTTACGGAAATATTTTGCGCGAGCGGCAATGGGCATGCGCAAAGGAGGCAAGGCCGCACAGTCGAGTCGGCGGTACAGCTAGAGAGAGCGGGAGAGTCCAGAGGGAAAAGTGACCGGCGGCTGAAAGAGATAGTGAGTGAGTATCAGTGAGAGTCGAAATGGTTATTAACTATCACATCACAGTAAAATAATCTGTCGAAATCCATTTCAGTTAGCACCTATATAGGACTAGTGCTATAGGGCCCGGACCTCTAGGATGCTTGCCGCCCGGATGGATCATGATCGGAGCCGGACCTTGTCTATATATAGGATGCTTGCCACCCGGATGGATCATTGTTGGAGCCGAACCTCGTCTAGGCCTAGGGCTAGGTCATCGACAGACTCAACCAATCGATGCTAGTCCTAGCACTAGACGAGGTCAGGCTCCAAACACGATCCATCCGGGCGGCAAACAAAGTAAGGTGCGAATAGCACTGGCCTCAAGAATGCATGTAGTACACTGACTGTAAGGCTGTGTGTTAGTTAGCTAGTAACACTCAGTCAAAGACCAGGTTTATCTTCCCGGATGGATGGATCATCATATAGTATTCTTGACATTGAAAAGCCTGGTGTTAATAGGAGCAACACTGCGACACAAGAGTGGTTGTACTCAGATTGATGACAAGGTCGAACAGCTGTCTTTTTAATAGTGGCAGGTGTGCTGAACTTGAACAAATGCAACGCAATGGCGAACAAACACAAGTTTGAAATATCAGCTGTATAGCTATGTGCGTTAGGGCATAAAACATTTTATATTGGTAGCGTCAGATAGAAATTACTGGCGAGTGGAAAGGAGCTACTCTAATTGACCAAACCGGGAAATTTTTGTTTTTAAAAAGCTGCACGTGGTGTTTTGATGAGTCATTGGTGGGTGAGGATAAAACATTTAAGTTTTAAATGGGCTGTCTCACTCGCCAGCATTTTTCACTTCTTCGCTTGCCAAATACGTAATTTGTAGATCACCCACAGTGGGTGTACATACAGCCATCATGAGACCTGTTTTCTACAGTGTGGCATAACATTTCTGTTAGCTGCCTGAGTACACATTTCAGGTGTATAATAATACTCTTGGCAATCCCGCACTTCACTGTATATAGGCATGTACAGGAGTAGGAACGACCAAGTTCTGGCTGAACTCTTGTCTTCAATTGATGAACATCCCTCGGAACAACTAGGTTAGTGCCTGCTACATGAAAGCACTGAAGTGTATAACAGCGTGTAATAGCACTAGAACCGGTTTGTTTCACCTAGCAATGACTGGTCCCGGTATAAGTATTGTAACAAGGGATGTAGCTTGGTTAGGTCCATCTGATGTAGTCTCAATTAATACTCTGGGTTTATCCCTTTTACATTCTTGTAGGTGTTGATGCTCTGCCCTTCCTGTACCGAGTCCTCCACCAGCTAGCCTCTCGCTGGAACTCTCTCTCCCTACAACTGAGTGTCAGTGGCCAGGATGAGATCCAACGCAATGCCCGCAGTGCCGACATTTGTCTGGCAGTGAGTCTGGTGGAGTGGCTACAGAGTGGCCAGGCCACCTGGAAGGCTCTGGTGGAGGCTGTCTTCAGACCTGCTGGTGGGGGACACCAAGTCCTGGCCAGAGACATCGCAAGGAACTATAGAAGTACGGAATTATGAATTATGTGTTGGAGTTGTGCCTAAAGCATTGCTTCTGAAGTTCAATTTGGTGCATTTGTCAAATGTAAACACACAAAACAGTTTGGGAAGAGAGTTTGTACTTAGTACTGCAAGCACAGATGGAGGTGGCACTGATATTCATATCTTCCAAAGTTTATTTGCTCCGACACCGTAGGTAGCAAAGATCCCCATATCAATGGGCTAAATTGTGTTGCCTGTTGTTTAATGACCAACCATTCACTGCTCACATGTCAGCGAACACTCCTTTTCTGGGTCATACTCTGAGAGGATACAGATCATTAGGTGCAGCAAGTCAATACAGCTGAAGGATTTCCTGAAGCCAAATCCTCTATTCAACCTGAATCTATTGCTAGAGATTTTCAATATTGTCATGACCATGTTGTTGACACTCTTACCTTTGTTCAGGTCTCTGTAAGTTTAGACCCAACAGCTTTGCTTCCAACGTACAGCCAATTGAGATAGGTGAGTACTTCACATCTGATATATATATAATGTGCATTAAATTTGAGACACTACATAATGGTGCTAAGCTTACTGATTGAGCACTCAGGTCTTTACCCATGTAGCCACTTATGTACCACTTATACTTTAATTGCACATAATTGCAGTGTCATCAAAAGAGTCGGTGAAACTGATACAGAAGATGCTCAACAACTCTGTGGCTGCTCGCTGGTACCAGATGGGTGTGGTAATGGGGGTGCTCCCCTCTGATCTGGAGATAATCAGAGAGAGTCCCGAGTACCACGGGGCAGGGGGAAGAGAGAAGCTGGCATGTTTGAAGGCCTGGCTGGAGAGAGGCTCTCTGCCCAGGACCTGGCAGGTACGTTGTGTGTGTGAACATCCAGTAATGTGGTTTATCTTGAGCAAGCAATAACCTTTGAGTCAGAATTAGGTCTCTACAATTAGCATTGCTGTTGTGTTGACAAACTTTACTACCAAAAGCAGTGATTCTTACATAATGAAAAGCACTGAAGTGCAAACCCTCGGCGCACTGTTACGCGCACGCGTATGTAAAAGCATGCGCCGTACCACTAATTGATGGGCTGGGTTTAGTTTTAGCTGTCACTCGTGGTCTCTTCCCAGCTCGCGCAGAGTCTGCCGCGGGCTAACTACACTACTAGGTAGCATGCGAGAGGGGATACACGCCCTGCGTTGCATCTTATGGTGCCTGTGAGGTACGCAGAGCACGCGGATCGATCAGACCGTGGTAAGCCGTCCCGTTCGTTGTGTATTTGCATATTGGCTTTTTCGCGCTCTAGCTTTGCAACGGAGCAGTTTCAGAGAAAAACGTTCGAAATTTCTGACCTTCATTGCCCGTTAAGTAGGTCGTATCCTTTGTGAGACGAACAAACACCCGAGAAGTGAGATTGAGAGTAACAGACAGACACACACACACACAGACAGACCCAAGTACTGTAACCCTCGCTGCGCATGCGCGCCGAGGGTAATAATGGTTGCCACATACTGTCAAAGGGGAAGTTCATGTGTGGGTGACTGAATATAGACACACCTACACAACACACCCTTGTGGTATTATAGGAGAGAAAGTGAAACTAGAAGACTTCCCATACCTTTCGCTTTCCCAAACAAAGGGAATTTTCATGTACCTATGTTTCATGCTTGCAGTTTCATCATTTTTTTACATTTCAACATCATGTGTGTGTAGGTGTTGGTGGATGCAGTAGAGGACAGAGCTGGTGGCAATCATAGAGTCCTGGCAAAGAAGATTGCCAGCTTTCCTCTGGGTACGTACAGATCCCATTTTATTAACCCTTGACGCGCATGCGCAGCGAGGGTTACGGTTCTTGGTTCGTGTGTGTGTGTGTGTTTGTCCGTTCGTCTGTTAACACGTTTTCTGCAACTACGCGCAACGAGACAACGAAATAGCGACACCAGCAGGTTCGTCGCTACACTGGCCTCATTTAAAAAAGGCGATTTTGATATAACTTCTGCGTTCAAAAGTTATGGCGTGAAAGTGAAGAAGCCAATATGCAAATTTACCAGACTTACGTACCTCGACCTGAGCCACTTGCCCTGTGTACCTTGGAGGCACAAGAAGTCACAACGGAGGGCGTGTATCGACTTTCGCATGCTATCTACTACTGTAGCCAGACTCTACACGAGCTACCAGCGGGAAACCGTGAGTAAACGCATACTAATAGCCCAGCCCAACAATTAGCGGTATCGCACATGCGCAGCTCGCCGAGGGTTTTCATTTTGTATTAGTGGCACTTTCCATCCAATAATTGTTCCATAGAACGCTATTAAAATAGTAGTACGCCTTTTCTTCTGATGTCTGTTTTACATTTGTCACAAACCAACAGCCTCGCAGTGCTCTGCAAAGCTGCTGTCCGTCGTGTAGTTATGCAGTTTACTAACTGGGTAGGCCAGCTGTGTATATAAGGGCTAAATGGCACTGTTCTACTGAGACAGAAGTTTGTAGCTCATAATTATACTGTCACATTCACGTTGTTGCTCACATCTGCATGTTGCTTGTATGAACTTAACCTGCTGCACATTCAACACTATGCAGAGCCCTCCCAGGCTCCACCTATCTCAACTGCCACCAGCCCAATCAACACCAGTAAGTGCTTATGGTTAGGCCTCTGATGGTCCTTTGTAGAGTTCAATCTCTTTTTGTGTAGGTAGTGCAGTTGAAAAGAGAGGAACAACCCGATCGCTAGGTATGTGTAAGACAAACTGTGTATAATTTGGAAAGTGTGTTTAAAGGACACGATACACCATGCAACATTTTTGCAAACTTTAAATATATCCATGCAACTTTATGGGTGACGCAACATGTTGAAATGCAAAATGTAACTTTGTGTGTCCTGTCCTTTATACTTATTAACTACTTGGTTTGTAAGTGTGTCTGTCCGTCTGTCCTTCCGTCTGTCTGTTACCACGTTTTCTGCGACTACACGCAACGAGATAACAAAACAGTGGTACCAACGGATTCGTCGCTACACTGGCTTCATTTTTTAAAAGGTGATTTTCGTATAACTGCTCCGTTCAAAAGTTATGGTGTGAAAAGCAAGTGAACAAGCCAATATGCAATTAGCACAAGCTTACCTCGACCGCGTCCGCTCGCTCTGTGTATCTTGCAGGTACAAGAAGTCACAACAAAGGGCATGTATCGGCTCCCGCATGTTATGTACTGTACCTAGCCCGTGTCAGACTCTGTGCGAGCTACTAGTGGGATACCACAGGTAAAGGCATACAAAGCCCAGCACATCAATTAGTTCTACCGCGCGTGCGCAGTTCGCCGAGGGTTTGCACTTTAGTGCTTTTCATTTTATACTTATTCACATCATTATTCATCACCCTTATAGACTCCACCCCCAGTCTGAGAGACCTGGCAGTGTTCAAAACCAGATCAGGAGAGAAGATTGAGATCATCAAGTCCCTGGCCCCAGACTGGAAGTCATTTGGTGTCCACCTCAACTTTGACGACATGGGGTCCCAGCTGTCACTCATTGAGGCTCAGCACGGCCCACAGAGCTGCTGCCGGGACATGATGATCCACTGGCTGCTGGGGAATGGGGAGGGGCCCACCTGGAGAACTCTGCTGGCCCTGCTGGAGGATGGTGAGAGGGCCTACCTCGCTGACAGGATCAGGAGAGAACTAACTGACCCTGCATATGAACCAACATTACACAAAGCTCCATAGATGTTTGTATAGCTAATTGTCACTCACAACATTTTCATTATTAATGCAGTGGGAAAATTAAACCCGCATAATCATGATGATTTCAATTTTGATGAAACTTAACCTGTCATCAGTGAAGAGAGAAAATTGTGAGTAAAGAGTAGCCGTGGTGATGGAGTGTGAGAGGGACCAGGACACGGCCTCCTTCGTCGGACCTTCCAGTCTCTTGTTATAAACAATGGGAATCAGTTGGCTACATAATAGCAAATGAGTGAACATTTCTACTGCCACTTTTACAAGTGACGAGAGCTTCCAAAGTGATCCAAACTAGCAAATATTCTGACTTTTCAAGATTTTTGCTTGACACTTCGTGCTGCTGCAGCAAGCTAGAGTAATTCAGAAACGAGTTAAAACTAATATCCTTGGTAGCTATAGACGGTAGAGGATTCTGAGAGTAGAGGAAGAGGAAGGATATCGATGTTAGGTCTCTGCCAGTTACTTATTTACACATGGGAACATTCCAGGTAGTTATTGTGCAGGTGTACAACGAATGTCCTGTGGCCACACTCATCTCTGTCAGTGACTCTGGCTAAGTCTCAAATAATATGATTATTTTCCACGTGCATACACTTTTTATAGGAACTACAAGGTAAGATTACGTAAATGAGTAACAAGTAATCTACATAATAGTGTGCGGGTGCTACAGTCCTATTGCACCCTAAGACCCACACCATTGGAAGGTGGCACAAGTATTCTAGGTGGGAAACTATAATGAAGTGCAGTCAAGGTTAGCAATAGGGATATCTGAAATTCTGAGATCATCAAGTCCCTGGCCCTAGACTGGAAGTCATTTGGTGTTCACCTCAACTTTGACGACATGGGGTCCCAGCTGTCACTCATTGAGGCTCAGCATGGCCAGAGTAACCCACAGAGCTGCTGCCGGGACATGATGATCCACTGGCTGCTGCGGAATGGGGAGGGGCCCACCACCTGGAGAACTCTGCTGGCCCTGCTGGAGGATGGCGAGAGGGCCTACCTCGCTGACAGGATCAGGAGAGAACTAACTGACCCTGCATATGAACCAACATTACACAAAGCTCCATAGATGCTTGTATATATAGCTAATTGTCACTCACAACTCTTTCAATATTAAATTAAAACAAAGTTATCCAAACCAGCAATAATTCTGACTTTTCAAGATTGTTGTTCGACACTTTGTGCTGCTGCAGCAAGCTTGTTTTAAGTTTAGCAAACGAGTGAAAATTAATATCCTTAGTTTGTATATAGAGGATTCTAGCAGGAGAGGAAGAGGAAGGATGTTAGGTCTCTTCCTGCTACCAAGATTCAATATTGCACATGAATATTCCAGGTAGCTATATAGTTATGGTGCATGTGTAGCTACAAGGAATGTCCTATATATTGCATCATAAGACCCAACACCATTGGAAGGAAGTTAATACGTTACATCATCAGGAATGACATTGCACAAGCTAAACTCAACTGTACACAACACTATTGGGGAAACTATAATAAAGTGCATGCAGTCAAGATTAGCAATAGGGATGTCTGAAATTCCATTCCAGGCAGACATTCCAGCAAAGTTAAGGCTGCTGGCTGCCCTTTGTCATCTGATAGTTATGCTATAATGCTAACTAGTTCGCTCATGACACCCCTGCACACAGAGCTACTATGGCTATGCCTGGTTCATGCCAAGACACTATTAGCTTCACTGTGTGGTCCCCAGGCAATCAACCTGGAACGAGGCTGTCTTCAGACCTGCTGGTGGGGGACACCAGCCGGTCCTGGCTAGAGACATCGCCAGGAACTACTATAGGAGTATGCATCAACCTACAAACTGGAGTTACACATTTGTAATGACATCATCATGGTTAAATGAAGGGAAAGTTCCCCGTGTGTTATGTATCCATTTGGGAGCGGATTTCCACACAACAGAGTGAAAGTAGGGGGGCTGTTAATCTGGGATGTGGCAACTGTTTGTCTAAGGGATATCCCTAATATAACAAGTGGAAAAATCATTTCTTCTACTCCTCAAACGCACACAGTACTGTCAAAACACTCTCCTTTCTGCATAAGGATCCACACACACATGTGATCTCGACTAGTGTATTAGCTATATTACTCTAACAATCGGCATAAGTCTGATCTGTACTAATCTTAGGAGGATATTATAAAACAGTCATACTAGTAACCTGTATAGCTATATATCCAGAGGATATTGGTTTGCAAAAATCTCTTAGCAGAACCTCATTATCATAGTATATAAGTAAGGCAAAAAAGCAGGGATGCCGCTGTTGAGAGCACGATACACAGATTACCTATTACCCTGTCAATTTCTCCATTCATGCACACTGCTATGGGGGCACCAGTGCACTGTTGGTTTAACGGCAATGATAGGCATTTCCTCTAACCTTTCCATATAAAGAGCTGTGACCTACTGGAATGTCTCCAGATCAACAGTGCGTGGGTTCATGACGTAGGTTAGCACGCCTGCACACGGCGAGGCCGTCACCTCTGTGCGTGCATCGTCATTGCAACGCGCCGTAGTTCTGCTGACGCACCTTATGTAAGCGCATGACGCATGACGTAACAACGTGTCTTCCCATGCTCAGGTGCATGATCGTCGAGAATGATGTTGGCCGGCCTGGTGTATTTAACTGAAGTGCCTGGAACTCATTAGACAGTAAAGACCTAAAGAAATTGCTACAACTTACGTGCAAGAGTTGGACTGTGGTGAACGTGACTAACATGTGTAAGTTAGTCTTTGACTCCTCTCTCTCTCCAGCCAATAGCAATAGCTAGCTAATGTTCTGGACGGTTTAGTGCTTTTAGCTTCTCATAATCTGTCTTGAATAAGATTGTCAAGCTGCCTATTATTTCTTGTGTTCTGCAGCAAGCTACAGAAGTAGAAACGAGCAAATCCTTGCTGAACTTTTGTCCAGCATACAAGAAGCCCCTTCAGAGCAACTAAGTAAGCATAAAACTTTATGTATAGTGAGTGGACTCCAGAAGGCTCAGACTCAATTGTAGTAATAAATTATGTGATTTGTATATGAATTTCAGACTGAGACTGAAGAATGAAAGTCAAGATTATGAGGATGGTAAGAAAAAAATCTGCTGGCCTGCACAGAGTCTGGGCTTTCTGAAATATATATACCTATATACCACTTACTATATTATACTGTTGTTCACCTGCACGGAACGCAGCACTTAATACATTTCATCTTTAGGTGTTGATGCTCTGCCCTTCCTGTACCGAGTCCTCCACCAGCTAGCCTCTCGCTGGAACTCTCTCTCCCTACAACTGAGTGTCAGTGGCCAGGATGAGATCCAACGCAATGCCCGCAGTGCCGACATTTGTCTGGCAGTGAGTCTGGTGGAGTGGCTACAGAGTGGCCAGGCCACCTGGAAGGCTCTGGTGGAGGCTGTCTTCAGACCTGCTGGTGGGGGACACCAGGTCCTGGCCAGAGACATCGCCAGGAACTATAAGGGTAAGTCTGTGCTTGACGATACCAAGTGTTGTGATCAGTTACTCTTTGCCTTGATGTAGCTATTAGCTACTTAAAGCCCTGCTTTTCTAGTTTATGGTTGTACACATTTCCTGTACTTTGCTATGCCAGGTTACTATAATTAGGTGAATCATCATTAAGAGAGAGACCACCTCGCATAACACTCTAGAAATGCTTTGCAAGGGGGTTGATTTTTTGTTTTACTTCTACTTCAATAGGTCTCTGTCAGTTTAGACCAAACAGCTTTGCTGCAACTGTCCAGCCCATGGAGTTAGGTAAGACATTCCTCATCCGTACAGTCTGTTTTATGTATGTTTCCTAAATAACAGAGGCATTATTAGGTATGTGTACCCAGTTGCATGAGATCCACAGATCTTCTCCATAATACTAGGCATGTCCTTGAAAAACATGGATCAATAGTATTGTCTCCAATGCAGTGTCATCAGAGGAGTCGGTGAGACTGATACAGAAGATGCTCAACAACTCTGTGGCTGCTCGCTGGTACCAGATGGGTGTGGTAATGGGGGTGCCCCCTCTGATCTGGAGATAATCAGAGAGAGTCCCGAGTACCACGGGGCAGGGGAGAGAGAAGCTGGCATGTTGAAGGCCTGGCTGGAGAGAGGCTCTCTGCCCAGGACATGGCAGGTATGGTATGTGTGTGAACATCCAGTAATGTGGTTTATCTTGAGCAAACAATAACCTTTTGGTCAGGATTGGGTCTCTCCAAATAGTGTTGTTGTTGTGTTGAAAAGTATGCCAAACTTTTGAAAATAAACTACCAAAAGCAGTCATTCTCACATATACTGTCAAAGGGGAAGTTCATGTGTGGGTGACTGAAAAGAGATGGATTTGACACGCCTACACAACACACTCTCATGGTATTATAAGACACAGTCTTACGGTATTATAAGAGAGAAAGTGAAACTAGAAGACTTCCCATATGTTTCGCTTTCCTTCACAAACAAGTAGACACGTGGGAATTTTCATGTATATACCTATGTTTCATGCTTGCAGTTTCATCATTTTTTTTACATTTCAACATCATGTGTGTGTAGGTGTTGGTGGATACAGTAGAGGACAGAGCTGGTGGCAATCATAAAGTCCTGGCAAAGAAGATTGCAAACTCTCCCCTGGGTAAGTGTTAAACATAGCGACTTGTGATAATTACTGTGTGCACAACTTGCATGGCTACTACACAACAACATGCATGTATAGTGTTGTGACACTGCACCTCTCACTACAAACGTAACAATCCACTGATGTTAATGTGACTAATGTCTTGTTACTCTCTACTTACAGACACTTTCCAGGTGGCACCAAGTTCGCCACAAGCTAGAAACAGTGCTAGCGCCGGTAAGTTATTAATACCAGCATGTTACTAGTTACATGTGGTCATGGTAAAGGCAAAGTTTTAATCCATCTGTGTGTTGTTACTTTCTTAGGTCAACCTGCTCTGAATCCTGCATCCACAAGAACATTAGGTATGTGATTAACACCGAGTTTGGTGTCTGCACATCAGCTGTGTCATAGATTCCTACGTTCTTTCTCCAGACTCCACCCCCAGTCTGAGAGACCTGTCAGTGTTCAAGACCAGATCAGGAGAGAAGATTGAGATCATCAAGTCCCTGGCCCCAGACTGGAAGTCATTTGGTGTCCACCTCAACTTTGACGACATGGGGTCCCAGCTGTCACTCATTGAGGCTCAGCACGGCCAGAGTAACCCACAGAGCTGCTGCCGGGACATGGTGATCCACTGGCTGCTGGGGAATGGGGAGGGGCCCACCACCTGGAGAACTCTGCTGGCCCTGCTGGAGGATGGCGAGAGGGCCTACCTCGCTGACAGGATCAGGAGAGAACTAACTGACCCTGCATATGAACCAACATTACACAAAGCTCCATAGATGTTTGTGTAATTATATATATAGCTAATTGTCACTCACAACTCTTTCAATATTAAATTAAAACAAAGTTATCCAAGCCAGCAATTAATATTCTGACTTTTCAAGATTGTTGTTCGACACTTTGTGCTGCTGCAGCAAGCTTGTTTTAAGTTTAGCAAACGAGTGAATATTAATATCCGTAGTTTGTATATAGAGGATTCTAGGAGGAGAGGAAGAGGAAGGATGTTAGGTCTCTTCCTGCTACCAAGATTCAATATTGCACATGAATATTCCAGGTAGCTATATAGTTATGGTGCATGTGTAGCTACAAGGAATGTCCTATATATTGCATCATAAGACCAACACCATTGGAAGGAAGTTAATACGTTACATCATCAGGAATGACATGGCACAAGCTAAACTCACCGTAACACAACACTATTGGGGAAACTATAATAAAGTGCATGCAGTCAAGATTAGCAATAGGGATGTCTGAAATTCCATTCCAGGCAGACATTCCAGCAAAGTTAAGTCAACTGATAGTTATGCTATAATGCTAACTAGTTACCTCATGACACCCCCACACAGAGCTACTATGGCTATGCCTGGTTCATGCCAAGACACTATTAGCTTCACTGTGTGGTCCCCAGGCAATCAACCTGGAACGAGGCTGTCTTCAGACATGCTGGTGGGGGACACCAGCAGGTCCTGGCTAGAGACATCGCCAGGAACTATTATAGGAGTTACATGCATCAACCTACAAACTAGAGTTACACATTATGATATCATCATGGTTAAATGAAGGGAAGTTGCCCATGTGTTATGTATCCATTTGGGAGCGGATTTACACACAACAGAGTAAAAGTAGGGGGAGCTGTTAATCTGGGATGTGGCAACTGTTTGTCTAAGGGATATCCCTAATATAACAAGTGGAAAAATCATTTCTTCATAATATTTAAGCAGGAGCTATTATAAAGAGAGCTGACAACAATGATGTTGTACTATACTAGGCAAAGTGTCATTTACTGTGTGGCCTGCATCAAAATGAAAGTAGGATATAGGGATGGCTTGAAGCACCAAAAAGGAAGAAACAAGGGGTCATTACACAGCAACGTTGCACAAAGCTACATGACACCATCCTTATATCTTTGTGTTATATGAAACAAACAATAAAACAAAGATATAGGGATGGTGTCATGTAGCTTTGTGCAACTTTGCTGTGTAATGACCCCTTGTTTCTTCCTTTTTGGTGCTTCAAGCCATCCCTATATCCTACTTTCATTTTGAAGAAATGATTTTTCCACTTGTTTCCACTATTTTTAACAGATAATGACAATACTGCATTTATTGTTACAGTTACTCTGATGTTCATGGGTAACTGTTGAATGTAGTAGCTAATGGGGATACTAGTGCCTGAAGCAGGGGCTCTAGATACCGCATTCACCTCATGTTTTGTCTTCAACAAGGATGTAATTAAGATTATTGCACATGGTTGTGGTTTCACGGGCAGGCTTTGGTAATCAGGCTACAACCTGGGGGGGGACAAACAATGAAGGCCCATTTGACTGAGCGCCCTGCAGCTCGCGTAAGCGCAGACTCTGGCAAGTTGCTTTTCGTGCAAACAGCAAGCTAGCCAGTTGGAAATGTGCACACTTACTTACAGAAGGTACTGGAGGCTGAGAGTTCCTCTGCAGGTCTGCCAACTAGAATACGCACGCAAGCGCATTGGACAACGCCCCTGCCTGGCGCATGCGCGCGGCTCACTGGTGCTGAGTTAGCAGCAAATGGCGTTCGCAGTGTCGACCATTTGAAGAGCTCCACGATCTACCCTAGTGACTAGCGGCAAGAACGAAACGATCGCTTGATGTCCGTGGACACCTCCGGCGAAATAGGAGACCTTCAGTGAAGAAATCAGTGCTTGAACTGGTACTGGTAAGGAAATAGCGGGTTTTTAAGAAGAAGAAGTTGACACGAAAATCGTGAAATCGCGTAAGAGAAATTCTCTCGTGGACGACTGAAGGTGCGTATGAGGTCTTGGGGGGTATGTATAGGTAGATATGGGCCCGTAGATTATTGCTAACATGTTTTTAAGGCTTAGGGAGTGATTCTCACCGAGTTTTTAGTCGTTTTGTAGGCGGATCACGTGAGATTTCACCCGCGTCATCCCTATATAACCGACTCTCTAATATAGCTATTTTTCCCAGAAGATTGACAATACTCAATTGTAGCTTTTCAATCATTGGTATCCACAGTTTTCTATCCTTGTGTTAGGTGTATGCTTTTATTACCACTCTTTCTTGGAAATAGTGTCGCTTGGAGGATAGGGAGAGAACTGCTGGCTCATTAGCACTTCACTTGGCTTATATATTATAATTATAATCAATATCTATTGCCTAGAATAATAGATATTCTGACTTCACATAACTAGCTACAGTTCTTCTCTAGACTGCATTTCCGCTTATTTCAAAAAGGTGTGCTGACACCCAACACTGATTGCTAACTCCTGAAGCATTCTGAACAGGATAATGAAAATGCAAAAAAGGGGAATTTGCGATACACACTTTTCCGCAGCAAAATATTGTCTGAATAGAGAATGAACAGTCCAAGGTGATAGATGTCAGGACAGAGGCACATTCATCATAAATCCCAACACCCAGTTTCTTGCTTTTTAGTCGGCTGATAGTGCGACTGACTTACATGCATTCTGACATCACACTGGGAGTGAGACTTGGGACTAATGCTAGCCATTTTTGTGTGTTTGTGGATGAGCATAACTCAACTTGATGTCCATTTATGGATAGCGAACTTTAGCCTGTGGGATGTGGTATTCAGAGACTAATTCCTGCCTAAATTGCTCCACCCCATTCTATACAATAGACTTTTGTTTAGCAATAGAAGGTATGGCTAGCACACTGGAGGTTGCGCATTGGTTTGCAATCTAAGTTAGGTGTTAAACCGACGGCTGCACTTTGCCATGTGTGTGAATGTGCACACCGCTCGTTGAGGTCCTGACTTGTATGGACCGTCTGCTATAGCAGTATAATTGTATATACCTTTGGGGGATGTTTCTTTCTCAGTAGAGTAGCAAGGTCAGAGTAGGCAGATTCACAGGAGAATTATCAATATGCCAATAAACTTGTTAGCCCACACCAGTTTTTTCAAGGATATGTTGTAGTTCTGTCTGACAAGGCCGAGTATATATCTCGCGGGATTTGTCACCATTACTGACCCCCAGTTTAGAGAGGACATTACTGGCAGCAGTTTGAGTGATGAAGCCACTCTCAATGAATTTATTTGAGAAGTAGGTCAGATCTCCACTGACAGTTTCGGCATCTGCAATCATGTGACGACCCATCGCTTCTGAAAAGTCTGCAGTGGAGTAGTGAGAGTACAAACAACTTGGGCACATTAGACGTGAGCACAAGTACAGTATTGCAGCATGCGCAGCTAAGTACCGCTGATTGGCTCTTTACTAAGAATTATACCTTGGTTTGTGTTTGAGACTGACAACTCTGCACTACCTAGTTCCTGTAAGGAGAGAACTACCATGCAGCACTGTATATAAAAGTGAAGAAAATTTTAATTGCCGGCTGGTTTCATAGTCAATGAGATTGTATAAACAAACATCATAAAGCTTGCAATATATACCCTTCCCCCTGAAAGTGTATAGGACCTGCTACAGCTATTCTAAGGGGTGTCTAAAGTCACATTATTCTATGCTCAGTGGACCCACAAAGGGAGCTCACTATTATTCCATTAACCTGGTAACCAGTGCTGTCGAGGTAGCAGATGATGTTGAAGGCAGAGAAATGTTTAGCATTTTGGCTGTGTTAAAAAAGTAACTCACAGCACAATAAGGGAGAATGACGCCCGGTTAAACCTACAAGAATGTTTCTTCCTGAGAAGATACTGTATTTGTCCATCTGTCCTCTGAGACACTGGTAGGTTCCGTCACTCTGTGTCTGCCACTCTCGGAACATCATCATTGCCTTGGCACAGTCACTGCTGCCACCCTCTATACCTCTACTTTATGGAGAGGAACATTCAGAACGGTACAGAAATCATCAATGGAGGTAATGTTGGACGACTTTCAATAAAGGATGAGGTGACTTTACAAGACCCTAGTTCGTCACAGTACAAATCAACTAAAACATTGAAAATCGAAAAACTGGAATGATTCAAACTTAAGACGCCTAGCAACTGGTTGAAGATGATGAGGAGAAGTGTGTACATTTTCATTGCCGTTACAAATGGCTTGAGTAATTTTTTCTAATGAAACTGAGGTGCAAGGGATGTTAACGGGGTACTGTGGGTGGGGAACAAACTCTTCTACAGTCTTAATAACACCACAAAAATGAGACTTTGCTTTCAATATTTGTTTCATAAGTTGCGCTCGTGTGTTGACAAGTTCAAGTTCTTTGCCTTTCTTCCCGACGTCGCTCCGGCATGAGAGGAAGAAGACTACGCTGTGGTCAGTGACCTCTACCAGGACATCAGAGGTGTCAGTGGTCCATTTGATGTCGTTCCTCCAGACGGAGCACTGCTGGTGGAGGACAGGACTCCTGGCCGCTATCTTGTGAGGTTCCACGGCCTCGCTGTGCTCAAAGGCCAGTCGGAGCAAGAGGATCTGGTGGAACCAAGGGCTGAGGTAATGGTGGTCCAGACATCGCAGCGGACCCGCAGCAGCTGTATTGGTCAGGCTGGACTGCCAGAGGTTCATGCGGAGACTCTGCTGTGTCAGTGCTGGGAGAAAGTGGCGCTCTTTATCCGTACTCTGTGTGAGCCTGGTCACCATTTTGAGAAGATCGTCCTCCCTGATCTCCAGACAAAACTCCTGTGACTAGAAAATCTACAATAAGCGTGTGTGTATCTGTGGAAGCTGCTCGTTTGATCTTTGAGGGACAGGACACACTCGCCCTTCTTGTGAGTGAGTTGTGTGTTCCATGAAGTCGCGCAGCAATAATACGGACCCGTGAACTGATCTCGATAGCAGGTATCTGTCAATGATGATCAACTGCCTCTAAAGACTGTATGATGTATAGAAACCGAATACCTCTCTTGTTGAGAATGCTGCAAGCATCGTGGAGGTCTTCTATGTTTGGGGAAAAATTCCCTGCTAAAGAACGGCATGCTTAATAGTACTGTTTTCAGTGTTTTGAGTTGCAGTCCTGGTTTATCGCCACCTTTGATACTAGATAAACATGAAAGCAGTGATTTAAGTTGAGTCATGCTGGAGACTCGCAGTAGCGGCAGTCCACCGTAATGTAGCCTACATAGTCAATGTTCTTTGCATCAGAACAGAGGCTTTGAACACTTCTCTCTTTCTCTGCGAATTCTGTTTTTGACTGGACTGACTCAGCATGACTGCCTACTACTAGGAGACAGGGCTTGGCAACTGGCGAAGATGAATTTTCATAAACTTGACTCTGAATGAAAGAAACCCAGTATGAGATGGTTTGTTTTAGGTCCGATAGTATGGCTCTAAGATTTATAACGAACAGGAAGATCCCCAATGATATGCTACTCCTGATGACTGTGTCATGTGAATTATGAAACTCTCTGTGACCTGCCAAGTCATATAGCGTAAGCCGTCCGATTCGTGAGCTATGAACTGTGTGACATTCAATACCAGCTGTTCTCTCTTTTACGCCCCCCACATGCTTCATTCGCCCCGTCCACCGAATAATGCTAGATCTCTCTGTTGTACGGGCTTTTATTAGGGTGCTCTTGCCTGCACCCTGGTCTCCTATCACAAAGAGGGAAACATTGGATTTAGCTGCCTCGGTAGGACTTCCATGTGGTAAGTATTCCTTGTATACATTGGCAGTCACCGCACCGTGTTGTAGGAGGAGCCTGATAATGGCTGTGTTGTGTGTAAGAGACAGAGGTGCTAATCCTTCCTCGGTGGTGTAGTTCGGATCAGCATGGCACTCTGCTAGAAGACACTTCACAACAACCTTATTGTTTCTCCTGAAACAAGAACAGAAGTAAGCAGACTCTTACTTTGGTTAGCGACACATTGCGTTATTACCCCTTAACGTGCATGCGCAACGAGAGTTATACTATAATATTATTGCGCTGCAAATACCGTAATGTTATACGTGATTCTAAATATGGGTGAAACACGTGTGCAAAATTGACTTCGCACACCTAACATTCGTTCTATTGGTCATTCTGTCCATCTGTCTACCCTTTGGTTTTTTGGATGTCTTGTTGGGTGTAGTGGCAGAAAACGTAACTGACAGACAAATTAGTTCAGTGCCGCACTGGCTTGATTATTAAAAATGGCGATTAATACTGCATTTTAAAGTGTAGCTATCCCTGTGTCAGACTCTTCACGAGCTACTATAATTATAGCGGGAGACCACCCATCAATCAGCAGTACTATACGAATGAGTGTGCATTCCACGTCTAGTGTGGCCAGGTTTTTACTTTATTGCTTCTCAATAACCCTCGGCGTGCATGCGCTAGAGGGTTATAGTACTTGGGTTCGTAAGTGTGTCTGTCCTTCTGTCTGTCTGTCTGTCTGTTACACGTTTTCTGCCACCACGTGCAAGAAATCGGCCAAAGCAATGGGTTCAGTGCTACACTGGCTTCATTTTTAAAAAGGCGATTTAATTATACTGTGTTCTAAAGTTATGGCGTGAAAACCAAGTGAACAAGCCAATATGGTAGCGCTTACCTCGACTGGATCACCCAGTCTGATCGATCGCGTGCTCTGTTGTACACTCGGAGGCACCAGAGAGATGCAACGCAGGGCATGTGTCGCCTCTGGCATGCTATCTAGTAGTGTAGTTAGCCCGCATCAGACTCTGCGCGAGCTGGGCAGAGTAACAGCTAAAACTAAACCCCAGCCCATCAATTAGTGAGTACGGTGCACGCGTGTTACTTACGTGTGCGCGCTCACAATCCGCGAGCGGTTTGCACTTCAGTGCTTTTCATTACTATTGTGGACCACCATGGCTTTATATCCCATCTCTCTTGTTTTCACTCCCTTGTTCAGTACGCACTTGCAGCAGTGTGCAGAGGAGTGTTCCCGTCATTATCTCTGGTGTTTGGATCACAGTTAGCTTCATGGTCAGATACCTCATTGCATCAAGATTACCTGCCCTGTAGGAAGACGTTAGCACAGAAGTTATGAAGATTTACATATAGCTTATGTACTAGTAGGCTTGCCCAGTGTATGCACAGACATCAAATAGGCTGATTGTTAGTGACTGTTTGTGCACAGTGAGGAAGCCTTAAGCATGCTAGATGTTTATAGTTAGCAGCATCGACAGAAAAAAGCCGCAGGCACGTCATCAAAAAGTGCTTGGCAGACAGGCGTGTGTGGGAATAACTATTGAACAGCATAGCCAAGCCCAGAGGTGTGCACACATATCCTGGATGAACAACAT
>CASHTH010001900.1:0-12823 GCA_030341885.1 Geodia barretti
AGCCAACTAGAGGACAAATGATACGAATGTGTTTCAGAATAGCCTCAGGACACAGACCACAGCAAGACTTAGTTCATGTGCTAGCTGAGTTTGCTGCCAATATGTGTGACGTAGAGCGTAGTGATGTGATCCTTACCAGCCCCTGAGAGTGATCTGTCACATCCACACAAATCACACCACTGATTTAATGTTGCAAAATGAACAACGAAGCACAAGCTGTGATAGTTCGGAAAGTACAAACAAAAAGATGCTGACCCTAGCAATGGTATTAGAGCGAAACTCATGCTGTACTATCTTTGGTTTGATGACAAGCTTGATCTACGTAGGACGATACAGCAACCTTGGGAGCGTATAGGCATGTCGTACCATTGTCCAGGGACACAATGAGAGCCTACACAAAAGCTGATATAGATGACATAGAGGTGAAGAAGATGGCCACCTGAGCAATGTTGTGGAAACAAGCATTGCCACACCATCCACTTGAAGAAAGTAGAATCAGTCAATGCTGAAGGGAGGAACAACTAACTGAGTTTCCCAACAAGATTTGCGAGGATAACGAGAGTATCCTAACATCAGGCCCTAACTTGCATGTAGGATTTGAGGGTGCTGCCAACCAACTAGATATCCCCCCTGACCAGTACAGAGAGTAGCTATATGAGAGGGCTAAATGAGCAGCAGAGATCCATGTTATGTTCCATCGTGACTGGTGTAAGAAGGCTGAACTGGCACTGAAAGAGGGCAAACCAGTTGAGTCTTATCATGTTCCTAAGTGGCCCAGGTGGTGTTGGCAAGTCACATGTGATAAAGCTAGTCCATTCTGATACACTGAAATTGCTAAAAGTGTCAGGTGCCTTTGAACCAGATGATGTGATTGCGTTACTAACTGCCCCTACTGGTGTTGCCACATCTAATATCAATGGCACGACATTGCATTCAGCATTCCTACTGGGACGTAGCAAATACAGTGGTTTTCAACCTCTTAGCCATGACAGATTGAACACACTACGAACCAAACTGTCACGTTTGATGTTTGTGGTCATGGACGAAGTAAGCATGGTTGGTTTCCATATGTTGCTAGAAATCCACAAAAGGCTACAGCAGATAAAAGGTGTGTCAGATGATAAGGTATTTGGTGGTGTGAGTATATTAGCTGTGGGAGACTTGAATCAGTTAGCTACCACCAGTCGGCCAAGCTCTGCTGTTTAGCACAGTGAGTGACTGTTATGCTTAGTTGTATGGTTCAGGCTCATTGTGGGTTGACCATTTAGCTAATGCTTGAACTAACTGAGGTAACTGAGGTAATGAGACAATGAGGTGACAGTGCATTTTCAGAGCTATTGTGCCAAGTTAGAACCAACTGTTGCACATCTGATGATATTAGAACTCTAAAATCTCGTGATATACCAGCAGATGCAGCAAATTATCCCACCCAAGCTTTACATGTGTACAGATTGCATGCCGATGTTGACACACGAAACACCCTTATGTTAAACAACCTGGCTCCACAGAGTGCACAGTTTGTGATTAAAGTCATTGATTCTGTAGCTGGTCAAACCATCCCTTGCAGTCTGTCTGACAGAAGATCTGACACAGGTGGTCTTCATGGTACACTCAAACTAGCTGTTGGTGCTTGTGTTATGCTAACAGGCAATGTTGATGTATCAGATGGTCTTGAAGTGATCCATGTAGTCACCAACAATAGCAATGATGTTATTAGTGTGCTTGTGAAATTTGATAATAGCAGAGTTGGCCTTAAATCAATTCAACCCAGCTCACATCGTGCTCGATTTCCACATGCTGTGACTTTGACAAAACATGAAGTAGTATTAGCATGAGCTACCACAATACACAAGGTACAAGGTCTGACTCTTGATCAAATAGTTGTGGATATGAAAGGAGGCAGATTCAGTCCTGGACAAGCCTATGTTGCATTTAGTCGTGTAGAACGACTGGATGGATGCATATGCTCAATTCAATGCCAAAGCATCAAGACAAGCGACCGATGTGAGAAAAGAGAGGGTTAGGCTAAGTACCACCTCCTCGCAACCAGTGCATCGAGGTGTGTGATGTCATCTTCGGATGTGCAATAGCATTGTTGAATGTGAGGCAGGTCCTTGCAAAAGTTGCCTGACACTGAGAGCTGAGACATCAGCTCTCAGATCTGCTAGGGTACTATGCTTCTGTGAGGACTTGGCCTAAATGCATCTCAGCCTCACCCTGCTGTTACTAGATGACCAGTTTGACATCAGATGTGATAGACTAACATGTGCCAACAAAGGGGAGTGTTGGATATGTGTCCCTAGGCAATATGTAGACCACCATATGAACATAGGTTTGCAACCAATGGTATGCGGCAGTCGATGCAGCTCACATTCCAGGTTCCCTAACAGCACAGTATGCAAAATAGCAGTAGCATCACGATCATCCTAGTGGTCACACAGGCAGTGTTGATCCCTCTACTGTCAAGATCGTGACACATCTCTCACTCGTGTAACACGCCTTGTGTAGTAGTGGAGAATTTAATGATGATATTTTACAACAGACAACTCAGCAGTGTTAGGTTATGTCATTTTCACTACAGAAGTTAGTGCAAGTACAACAAACACCCAAGGGACGTTATAGACCATATGTACATAAATAAAATCACAATTCACATGACACTATTACTGTTGTTTACATCAAAGGCACATACTATTCAGATCAGGCACAGTCTATGCAGATTAGTTTTCATTCTAAAGCAGGCCATACATGACGGCAAAACTTGTACTTCAACCAAGTGCAGCAGTATTGGTATGGAGGGGCGGGCTACTCTATTGTTGGTAACTACTATGCCTGGACCCCTCCATACCAATGCTTGGTAGTATGCTACGGGTATGGCCTGCATGAAGATCGGCCAACATGTAAGTAGACACCAGAGCTGACAAACAGTAGGAACAAAAGTGCAATGACTTAGATGATTAATCCTCAACAAGGTTTACTGTGAATACCACAACATTCCAGTAACTAGCTGTAGGACTATATGTCACAACTGCCAGAAACGCAAGACACCGCACAAACTGCCAACACCGCACAATGCTAAGACTGCCAAAGGTCACATTGTATGTTCACACAATCTATCATGAACTTATATCACCACATCAATCAATGTCTTATGTCAAGTCTCATATATTATCACGCTGCTTCTGCATTGTATAATTTTCATTACTGCCTGCATTTACACTTCTTTTGTTATAAGTGACCCCATATCACTGTTGCCTTGCCTTGTATTGTATACTATTGCATTATTGCCTTTTCTTCACTCTCACTCGCTTTTGCACTTTTGTGTTGCTTCACCCCTTTATGTGCCAATTATACCCACTTATGTATCCAGTCCCCCCGGGCGGGCGGGTGGAGACGGGGGTCGGGCGCCGGGCGGCAGGCGGGTGGAGGGGGCCGTGGCGGGTATTGAGTACCGGGGATGGGTTTGGGGAGGGGACGGGGGGCGTACGGGGGGTTATCGGTGCGTGGGTCATCGGGGGGTGCTGAAACTGTGGTTGGGTTGCGGGGGCGAGGTGGGGGTTGGTCTCGCTGGGCCGGCGGGGTGGGTGGTGTAGGGTAGGGCGGGGAGTGGGTGCGGTATGGGTGGACGTACGGTGGGTTGGGGGGGTGGTGGTAAAGGTAGGGCGTGGGGTGGGTGGTTGGTACGGGGTTGAGGTTGTGGTGTGGTTTGTCTGGGGTAGGGTGCGGGGTTCTCGTGGGCTGTTTGGTAGTGGAGAGCCGGCGCCGGGGGGTAGAGGGGGGGGGGGGCGTCGGGGGCGGTGGGTCCGGTGGGGGGGGTGGGGTTTTTGGGGGTTATGGGGGGGATGTGGGGCGGTGGTGGGGTCGGCTGGTCGGTGGGGGTTGGTTGGTTTGTGGTTGGGTGGTCGGGTGGTAGGGGGGGGATCGGGTGGTGGGCGGTGGTGGGGTGGGTGGGTGGTTGGTTATCGGATTCTAGTGTAGTAGCTGTGTTGTATGCCAATTCAAACCAGCTCACATCGGTCTAGATTTCCACATGCTGTGCCTTTGACAAAACATGATCACTCACAACAACATTTTGCTTGGTCTTGGACCCAAGAGTACTGGGTTTTTCGCACATCATCACTTTGACCGTCACAGACACCAGTGTATGAATGTCAGTTTTCTCAATGTCAGAGAGAGAGTAATCTCCACAGGCTTTCAAAGCTTTCTGAGTCTCATGTAGCGTCCTACATATGGAGGAGGGAGACCCAGGATCTCGATCTCACCGTTGAGAGAGCTGCGGAGCCTTTTGATGTGGTGTAGGCGGGGCATCTCTGGGAAAGTCTATGTTGAGTTTGTGTACACGTAAGTGATGTACTAAGTCAGGACTACATATGTATATACTCTTTGTGTTTACCTGAGCAAGTTCATGGTAAAACTCATCAGACACTGCAAATCTGTCAAGGAGGAAGAGAGCTGTTCTTGTGTTCCCCTGTGCAGTGACAGAAGGTGATGGTGTTGGTGCTGAGGAAGTTCCTGGAGACAGATCAGGAGACAAAGAGCATCCTTTGTCTGTGACTGCAGTGACACTGTGCAGCGTAAGGCCGTAACTCTCCAGAGGTTTCAGAGCAAGCTTAGTGTAGCTCTTCAACTGGGATATCTTCCTCCTTTTCTGTCTTTCCCCTACCTAAAGAATGTACATGAGGCTCTGCTTAAGTCCACAGATTTTTTCTCCTCCTCACGTCCTCCAGTTTCCTTCTCTTGTTTTGTGCAGCATCAAGTTCCTCAGTCACAGATTCTCTCTCTCTTCTCTCCTGCTCTGTCTCCCTCTTCTGCTCCTCCAGCTGCTGCCTAGTCTCTCTCTCCTGATCCTCCACTCTCCTCAGTTCCTCCTGATATATTTCTGCTGAATTTTACGCATCATTATCAAACTTTTCATGTGTACCTCCTTCCTCTGTAGCTCTTCCTGTAATCCCCTCACTTGTATCGTTTCTCCTTCCCCAACCAGTACATATGTCTCCCCGTCTCTCAACCTGTCCCTCTCACGTGACCCTTTGCACCTCCTCTTCCTGCGATGGAGTCTGCTCGCTGCTTTGCGAATAGCTGTCTCAATCCTGGTGCAAGTTGGGTCCGATGTCAGGAGCTGTTCTGAGATGGAAGTGTTCACTCCTGCTCTGTATCCCTTACCATCCTCATACAAGCGGAGCAACAGTGCAGTTGGAAGGACTAGAGTACGGAGGGGGGAACACAAATATGCACTTAGCGCTGTAGTGCCAGCCAGCTCAGCACCCGCAACTCCCACGCGTTGGGCCATTGTTACTCTCGAACAGCCGCAAATATTTACCGCCACCGCCGACCTTTGCGTAACCGAGAACTTCGGCTCTACGAGGCGTAACGCCCGAAGTTATTAGTCCAGGCAGGGCAAGTACTGGCAGTGGAGGGATAGCTAGCCGTGCTAGCTTTATACGACTGTGGAAACTCGGATTTTGACGGCCACCGCCCGGTAGCTCGTCGCGGCTGGGTTGGGATGTCTGTTGTAGCTGGCTATTCAAAGTTTATTGGCATACTCGCGGCTGGGTTGGGATGTCTGTTGTAGCTGGCTATTCAAAGTTTATTGGCATATAGAGCGTCCCAAGAAACGTCCTATAGTTGATCGAGTCCTACAACTTTACTCGGTCATGGACGTCTGCACTGCGCGCTCCGAATATTTACCATTTTGCTCAATTTATAGGCTCTTTTTGACCACTTTTGGCCGCTAAACTTTGTATTGGGCCTATGTACTAACCCCTGCCCAAAAAATCTTTGAGGCCTCTTCTACAATTATCCGATTGAGCACCAGCACCGAGAAAATTTTCACGCACGACCAAGGAAAAAGCATTTTTATGAAGCAAGGTTTCCAAAATTTATATCCAAATGTACACGTAACATGGGGACGAATAAAAGTAGGCGTGTCCGGTTGTTAGCCGACCGAGATGGGCGGAAATGTAGCTCATTCTGGAGAGTAGTGACTATAGATTAGCTCTCGAAATTGGCATATCTTCCAGGACCACTCTGTCTCGAGAAAACCTGCAGAAAAGAAAGGTCTCCGTTTGACGTTGGTCACGCACGAATTATTTTACGTGACGTCATCTCGTCATGTCCCCAAAATTTCTGCTATTGTATATACAGTGGGACCTCGGAATAATGAAAATATTGGAACAGCAATTTTTTTTCAGAATTCGGAGGTTTTCTTTATTTATTTTGAATAAAAACCACACGTTGAAGACACAAGTTTAGTTTTCAGGCTCTAAGGAAGTTCTCTAAAGTACTCTGCCTTCTGTTGGTAGTGCATAACAGAGCAACACGATCGATTAATTAAAGAGCTAGAATCACCCGCTTCATTATGGACCAGAACCTTACATCAGGATACTTCAAGAGTTTCTCTCTTCTCTTCGTCCTGGTGGTGTAAAAGTATAGCGTGCGCTCGTGTGATGTTACGTAACGTGTGGGCTGGGCTGTAGTAATTTTGTGAAACAGAATAATGTTTGTCAGATGAGCAAATCTTTGTGCACCCCTTCAGAACAATATCGAATCCCGAATTGACTTTTATACCTGACAATCTTGAAAAAAGACAGGGTGCTTCCAGCTGATTCTTTTGTACTGGTGAAAGACCAACAAACCGCAAGGTTGTTCTGACCTTCATTTCCCGTTAAGTAGGTCATATCCTTTGTGAGACGAACAAACACTCGAGAAGTGAGATGTAGAGTAACAGACAGACTAGACACACAGACTACCATACTACCATACCCTCGCTGCACATGCTCGCCGAGTGTAATAATGCCTGTCAAGTTTCATCCAGTCGCTCAAATGTTGTCTATAGCATAATAGTAGTTTGCAAAATGACATAAAAGTGGTGAGTATTTCTGAAAATTGGAAACGGACTTTCGCTTGGACGCTATTGTAAGCAAATGCAAGGCAGCAGGTGCGGGGCTGCATGTACTGACGGCAAAATATTCCGGCCGCATCCTTACAGGCTCGAGGCGACATTACAAAACTACAAACGAGAGCCTTTTGCGCCGAGGGTTTGCACTAGTGCTTTTCATTAGATAACCAGACTGGAGTGCCTTCCTGCAATGGAAAGAGAGAGAGGAGACAGAAACATTACAAAACCAATGGAACTAAGGAAAGTAAAGATGAAGGTAATTATGCTACTTTATTACATTCTTTTAAAGGGTAAATAATTGCAGAAAGGGAACTACAATCCTTTGCACCTGTTGTCGGGGCGGAAAGGCAAAGGAAAATCGTTGCTAAAAGAAGAGCTTCCAAACCCGGAAGCGGCATGGATCACGAAAAGAGTATTGCCTCCCTAGAATTACCACACAAAAGGAGAGAAGAGGAAACGTGTTTGCCCTGTGCATTAGTTCGTACTCATACAAATCATACACCTGGAATAAGTTAAACACATACCTCTTCCCAATTCTGCGAGAGAAAATGTTGGGGAGAAGTGTGGGCAAGATGTTAAGCAGGGCTCCATTTTGGATAGCAAACTTATACAAACCAACATTTCCTACTTCTAAAGGAATTAGAGGTCCCTTGATGAATCGAGAAAATCGTGATAACTTTCTCTCCATAGCAACATGGGGCCACCTTCATCACTAGGCAAGATGCATGTAATATTCTGCGAACACTTGTCAAGCACCGTCACAACAATGATGCTGTGTCTGTGGATTGTCTCTGTAAGGAGTTACAAAATGAAGAGGATAGTCCTACCATAGCGTACAAGCCTCAAGGAAAAGTTGATGAAAAGTACCCAGGCCTCAGTGAAGATAGCTTTCTCCTTGTCGTAATGACACAGTTTCAAGCATCTATTTTTCAAAAGCACAGTCCTAAAATCGTTTTTGTTGATTCTACTCACAAGACCAATCCGTATGGGTTCGAGTTAGTTTCTGTGGTTGTATATACCAGATGAGTATAAGTCCATACCCAGAGAGTTTCCACCAACGATTGCAGCACATTCTGTGCACATGGAAAGAAGACGAATTTAATTCAGAGAATAATATTTTCAAACTGCATATAATGAAAAGCACTAAAGTGCAAACCCCCGATCGGCGGTAAACTAGCGAGTTGTAGCATCGCTGTATGCTGAGCCGTGCGTCATCGACGGAGCCAGTAACACGAGTCTCACCGTAACACAGGGTAGTTGCATTAGCGGTTAGAGCAATAGCTCAGGTGTTTCAGAGGCTGTTTCAATGCTCTCGCCAGACGTTTTATAGATGGGAAGGCAAGGCCTCAACAACAAACTGCTCGCCACCTGAAGTATTATGCTACATTGCGAACATACCTTGCTCAGCATGTTTATCGTTTATCCATAGGGAACAGAGATCAAAACTGACAGGAGGCGGTGGATCGTATATACAACCAACGTGGCGTAGCGCATGCTCTGCCGATTAATTGACATGACGCGTGCGCGCTATTATAGCTAGCCTGCAGGAGAGGGCGCGTGCGCGATCAACCGCGCGTTGGCTTTTTCGCTTGCTTTCACGCCATATCTCTGGAACGCGGTCGTTTCGGGAAAATCGCCACATTAATATCAATCTTCTCGTCGTTCACAACCCGTTGTTGCCACTCATTTGCCGCCTCGTAGCCTGTAGTGCTAGAACTCGCGCGGAAAGACGGACAGACAGACGGACAGACAGACAGACAGAACGACTACTGTAACCTTCGCTGCGCATGCACGCCGAGGGTTAATTAGTCGTGCAGGTAATGCCTATTATAAACAAGAATACACGTAAAAACCCAATAATGCAGAGAAGTGGGTCCTTTGCTACCGACACTTTGACCATAGTGGTGTTGATACAAACATGCTTGTTGAGAGGTAAGCTAAACTAGACCAAGTTTCAGAAGAAGGCCATTATGCCAGACAGTGTCGAATGCCTTCTTTACATCAAGGAATGCCAGAAATGCCTTCTGTCTCTGATGTCGAATTGCCTCTTGTAATACAAAAGCTGTATGCATACAGCTCATCTTGGGGCTGAAACCACCATGGAGGGGATGGATTTGAGCTGCAAGAGATGGCAGTCGGTTTAGGATAAGTTTCTGAAATACTTTACTGATGGTGGAGAGAAGTGTGATGCCGCGAAATTGGAGGGGTTTGATAAGTCAGACCCCCTCTTCTTAGGGATGGGAACAATAAGGCTGTGTTCGAAGGAGGATGGTACATGACCTGACAAGAGCATGGCATTGAAGATGGTAGCGAGAATATCAAATAATATTGTGGATGGGCGAATAGTATGTAGATGTTCATTGCAGAGGTTATCAGGGCCACTAACTTTCCCTTTAGGGGGAAGGATGATACTACATTTCTGACATCGACGGAGTCGATCAGGTCAGGCTCAGGGTCAGGGAGGTTCCGGAAAAGGTTGAAGATATCTGCTCGACAGGCTGAATCAATAGAGGGAGGTGTGCTAGATTTGCTCAGGGACAGGAAGTAGAGAGCCCATCCTTCAAGATTAAGAGGGTCCTCATACACTGTACCATCTACTGTGATGCGGTTAGTATCGGGTTGGTGGGAAAAAATAGAGGTGTGGTTCCGAATGCCTTGGAAGAATATGCGAGAGTCGAGTTCTAGGTTGAGAGAGTTATAAAAAGTTTAATCAGAGAGTTTCTTATGAGATGTGAGTTCTGTACTCTTTCTTGGCCGATTTATACATAGGCAATCCGGGCAGGGTGGCCAGTGTTAAATTGAGTTTAATACGTTAGGATTAATGCCCGTAAGGGAACTCCTCTTGAGGGAGTGTACATTTATAAGAGAGACCGAGAAATCAACAGAAATGAATTCTGGAAATCAGTGGAAATCACGCGGAAATCTGGAAATCTCTTGAAATCATGGAAATCTGAAAATGTTAGTTGAAAATCACGTGGAAATTTGGAAATCAGAAATCAATTGCATGAAATCAGTTAGAAATCACGGCTTTTAGAAATCTCATACGTCATAATGGCTCGTGTCAGATCCCTCGATGCGAGTTGTTACTAAAAAAATCTCCTCTCTTTTGACGCTCAACAAGGGATGTTTACTAAATCCCCTCCTTTCACCACTTCACTGTAAATCCCAACCTTTCCGTCGATTCGCGCCATGGTAAATCCCAACCCTTCTATCTCTTTTCCGTGGAGATCCCCACCTTTACCTGTCTAGTGTAAATCCCAACCCTTCCGTGTCCTTTCTGTTAAATCCCCACCCTTACGCGTCGCTTCATCCCGGAGTTTCAACCCTTCCGTTGGTTTACAATGGTTAATAGAGGGGTTGCGCAGTGTGGCTCTTAGCGACGGTTGCTATTCACCATGTTGGAGGGCAATTGCTCCGCGTTTGCCGCATGCCCATGTGTAAAATAATGGCGTTGGTGACGAAGTCGGAATACTTTATGGGTCTCTGAGCAGAGTCTCAAGCTAGATACTAGGCTAAAATCATTTTCACTGTCTTAGGGTTCGATGTCCACCGAAAGGAAAGTGGTAGTGACCTTCGTGTCACAAACTTCCAAAATTTAGTAAAAAAAGAAATAGAGTATAGTCATGTTGAGTACAGTCATGTGTATCATCAGTATATATAGTTTACACACAAAAAATGTTCACAAACAAAAGTTGAACGTTGTTACTCTTGAGGAACTACTGATGGGCAGAGGTTGACACATGCACAACAATGTTGTCAATAGTTGATGTAGTGTCTTTGGAATCTGGTATATATATAGCAGTGAAATAGGTATAATGTTTTGGAGGATAGTGTATACTTTTGCTTTAGAATGCCTATTACACGTTCAACGTGGATCCTTACAACGGATAGCTAATTCTCTGCTCCAATCTACATCAACTTTCTTTCTTCCTGTAGTGAAGGGTGGTATTTTTACTTCTGCCATAGCCATTCTGGCGTATTCATCACAGGTAAAACCTCTATCAGCCAAAATAATGTCCCCTATAAAATTATTATACATGTATAATTATAAATTCAATATCAGTACTAGCATTTACCAGGAAGAAGGTAATTCAGAAGTGAGGACTGTTCCGCAATCTCTTTGTCAGACATGCGCCCACCCATACAACGAGACACATAGGGAATTGTTCCCTGTTGTGTAACACCGATCACAAATTTGAGCACAGAATGGTGTTTATAATTACTCCACATTTGTGCCCTAGCACGCAGTTCCGTGGGACATTCAACAAAAACTTCTGAGCAGTCCAGAATGACGCAGCATTTTTGAAGAATTTTCGAAAGCAACTGGCATTGTCTGCTGCAGTGTCTCTCCATCAGGCCACTTGATTAAATGGGCAGTTTTAACCGCCATAATGTCCAAGACACGGTGAAAGTTTCTCGAAACAGTGGACTTGTGGATACCAAAGCGATCACCTATATCTTCGTCAAACATATTCAATCTGATCTTCAAGAAAAACATTAACACCACTGAAAACTTAGATAGCTTAACACCATCCGGCAATGCTGGTTCGACCAAATTGAGGATAGCCTGGAAGATGCACAACTCTGGAATACCTGTACATGTTTAACAGAAAAACAATGTGTTTAATTATGTAAGTATGTCTATATATCACTTAAACATACACATTCCTGCACTCATACTCAACTGTATAGAATTTCAGCTTCTCTGAATTGCTCTTTAAATTAGCCGCGAGAGAAAGACTATCAACAGTTTTTCTTAGATCAGCAACTTCAGAGCCAAAATCTTGATTTGTTTGTAGCTCATCCTTTGTTTTCTTGCATTCATTCATAAAATCACTACATGTCTGGCTTTCAGCATCTACTGTAGTGCTTGCTGTAGCTGTAACTAAAGTGCTTGCTCCGTCGTCATCGCTACCAGCATGTATATCTTCGTCGTTTTCCCTTCTTCGCTCAACACGAGTATATCGTTCCAAATCAGGAGTACCCCCTAGAGTGTACCCCATCTTCTGGCTAGGAACCCAGTCAGGGTTGGTTGTGTCATACAGTAGGGCAGGTCTACCTATAAATATTGGCAGATTTAATCTAAAAACTGGTCTATAGGAAACTCACCAGATATGAAATGCTCTGAACATACTCGAGAATGCTTAGACGGTACCCAGTCCTTCCTGTTAAAACCCTCGTGAGCCCACGTCGTTTTGCAGATAATTCTTTGGTTTTGTCACCTTGATCCTTTATTACGGAAGGTATATACCAAGAAGAAAGACGTGCCTTTATCACGGCCTCCCCGCTTGTGGCAGCCAAAAACGCAGCAAGTGCTGACATGCTTACAGCGAGGGGTACGACACGGGTGGAAATCTCGTACGCTTATGTCAGAAAACCAGTTGGAAATCAAGGGAAATCAGCGAAAAGTGGAAATCCGAAATCAAAGTTGCCGTGCGCGCGCCGCTCTTCTGCTCCGTATAGCTCCGTTGACTGTAGTAAACTACAAGGCCACCCTGCCGCGGCGCGCGCACACGCGAGTCACGCGTAGTACGTAGCTAGCCCTCCAAAGATGGCGACTTCCGCAAAGTCATGTAACAATAGACAATGTGATGCCAAGAGAAAAAGATGCGGAGCTGTGGACAGCTGTTTCGGGCTTATTAGCCCTCTCTGGCGTCACGAGTTTATAAAGGCAAAGTTGAGCGCAGCACTTGTGGTTTTGAACTAATCCCCACAAGGCTTTGCTCAGGCGCAGCGCTTGTGGTTCGAGATTCATCCCCACAAGGCGTTGAGCCAAAATCCGAATTCATCATGCGGATTGGGCCGCGATACGTGACGTCACGCGCAACCCGGCCTCCTGCCCGTGCCCTCAATCCACCTCTCGCGTGTATATACGTGCACCCGCTTCACATAATTTTGTCGGGCTATATCCTGATCCTATTACCG
>CASHTH010001901.1:0-54095 GCA_030341885.1 Geodia barretti
ACAGGTATTCAACGACCCAGTTCATGGTCACATTGAACTTCATCCACTGATGGTAAAGTTCATTGACACTCCCCAGTTCCAGAGACTTCGCTATATCAAGCAACTCGGTGGGTACCTGGTTACTTTACAACCTTTTATAGTAATTGTGAAAATATTTTGTAGGTGGCTGTTACTATGTATTCCCTGGGGCATCACACAATCGGTTTGAACACTCCATTGGGTAAGTTCCTTACTTCATCGCCATAACTGGTTAGAACCGTACACTTCTATAACTACTTATTATCCTACTATAAGAACAACATCTGCTCGCTAATTCTGAAAAAACCCATCCCATTCACAGAGTTGGCTATCTGGCAGGAGAATTGGCAGAGACCCTTCAGAGGAAGCAGAGAGAACTGGACATCACTGATGCAGATGTTCTCTGTGTGAAGCTGGCTGGACTCTGCCACGATCTCGGTCAGTCGCAGTGGAACCCCTCTAATCTGTGAACTAATTGAACAGAAGAGGGCATGTTTTGTTATTAAGGTGTCCGTATTACAGGGAATAGCTTTGAGAAATGATGTCCTTTTGTCAATAGTGTCCTTGTTTCATGGGTGTCCCTTTGCAGCAGTTTCCCCATGTTTGTAATGTACACACCTGTCCTTTTATCACCGTAGGACATGGTCCGTTTTCTCACCTGTTTGATGGAAAGTTTATTCCAAAGGTGTTGCCTGAAAGCAAATGGAAGGTAAATAAGAATCTTCATTTTTTGATAAACATAGTCCAAGTGGCTAGTGAACTTGTTACACAGCATGAAGTTGCCTCAGAGATGATGCTGGATCACCTCATAGAGGAGAATGGTCTGATGGAGGAGATGAGGAAATATGGTCTGGACGAGAATGACGTGATCTTCATTAAGGAGCTGATTGTAGGGCCTGCCAAGAATGCAGATGAAACTCCCACAACTCCCACACGACATGTATATGAGTGACTGACCCAATTCCATGGATATTATATATGTCCCTGTTGTATAGGATTGGGAATACAAAGGAAGACCAGTGTCGAAGAGCTTTCTCTATGAGGTACATATATCAACAGAGATATACACACGTGTTTTGAAGAGCTAAGCATGGGTTCACTTGCTTTTGTAATGTTGTGTGCTGCAGATCGTAGCCAACAAGGGGACAGGAGTAGACGTGGACAAGTGGGACTACTTTGCCCGGGACTGCCACCATCTTGGAATTCCCAACAGCTTTGACCTGTGGTGAGTACAACCATGCTTGTTTACAAGGCCAAGTGTGATGTGAGGTCTGCTACTATATTATTATTGCAGGAGATACATGACATTTGTGAGGGTCATTGAAGTCGATATGACCTATGAGGATCAGGTCGTCCATCGAAGACGGCAAATCTGCACCAGAAACAAGGTAAGAGAGTCTATTGCTACATATATCTGTTACATGGTTCAACTTGAACAGGAGGTGAACAATATCTATGAGATGTTCCACACTCGCAGCATGCTGCACAGGAAGGCCTACCAGCACAAGACCATCAACATCATTGAAGAAATGTAATGACTTACCAGCTATAATGCCATGGAGCATTATACAGCACTTTGTGTAACCTATTACTGTAGGATAACAGAAGCTCTGGTGGCTGCAGATGATCATCTCTTGATTCCTGGGAAGGATGGAGAGTATGTTGATGTTTTCATTTTAGTTTGACGATTGTGTTATTCTCTTTCAGGAAAGTAAAAATGTCAAGAGCTATTAAGGACCCTGTTGCTTTCACCAGACTCACTGACCAAGTGCTGCAGCAGATACAGCTCTCCGATGATCCAAACCTCCAACAAGTATTGCATAGTAGCCATGGCCTCTCTAATTGACTGTGTTAACTCCAGGCCAAAGACATTCTGGCAAAAGTGGAGAAGCGGAGACTGTACAAACATGTGGGACAGACACAAGCACAGAAACCTTTGACTAAAGTGAGTTACAACTATCATTTTACTGTTTTGACTTGTGTTTATAGGCAGACGGGGCAAGGATATGCTCCGAGATGATAAACAGCCTCAGTCCAGATGATCTAGAGCGAGACGGTCTCCCATCACTCTCTGAAGAGGACATAATAGTGCTGGTAATGGAGCTATGCTAATGTCTTGTTCAGTTGATATTGGTTTTTTGCAGATTGCTACATTTGACTATGGTAAGAAGGCAGAGAACCCAATTGATCAAGCTCGCTTCTACACAAAAGAGAATCCAGACAAGGCCGAGAAAGTTTGCAAAGACCAGGTATGACAACCATCTGAAATGCCCATCACTATTATACTGTGCCTAAAGAAGCATGTGATTTCTATTTCATATTTCAGGTGTCCCAGATGCTGCCTCCCATATTTAGGGAGCAGCAGATACGAGTCGTCTGTCGGAAAGATGACAAGCCCAGCCTCGATGCAGCTTTGAAGTCAGTGAACATAACTTTTGCACCATGCTAAGTAGACTTTCACTCTCTCTTCAATAATGGCCTTGTTGTTATATGTACGTAGTGCTGATCTGTCACATATTATTCTGCTTTGTTGTGTTCAGGTATTTTGAAAAGTGGTGCAGTACAGCTACTCCCACGGTACGACTGTTTGTACACTCGCTCCATCCCAAGAGTTTTTACTACTTACATGTACTTGTATAAACTTCCAGGGTAGTGAAGCTCTAGATGGCACTCCAAATAGTGGAGACACCACTCTGACCGCCCGTACTACAGTCAATTCCAGCGTCGCCAGAAACCTCTCTTTTGAACGGCAGAACTGATCCTTTTATATTTCACCGAAGCCATGACTCCATAATAATAAGTTTATAAGTTTTTAGTTAGAGAATTTTTATATATCATCACGTCCTTTAAAGTGATTTTGTAGTGATTATTATACTTAGCTATAAATAGGATAAATATTTTTCACAAACATCCAAAAAGTTATCACACTTCAGTTTTCAGGGCTTCCTGTAGAACAAGACAGTCAGTTCTAGATTTTGCTAGATGTGTTTGCACCTAGTATGAGTCCTGCATGGTTGGCAGTTGGCTATGAGTAAGTGTATCGGTGTATCACATTACTCTCTGGTCAGAGTTAGGTTTAGGGCTGGTCTTTGAAAAAGGGTTGTAGTGGAAAGACTCGGTAGAGACGCACAGGTAGTGAAAGTTGGGTGATGGCTGCAATAGGGGTGTCGGAGACTTTTTGACACAAGGAAAAGGAGTGGGGAAGTATAAAATAGGCAATGGCATGTGATGTATTTTTCTTGTAGCAGATCAACATCGGGATACCATATGACCCCAAACTTAAAGTAATGCAAGAAACACATAGCATTTGTAGAAGCAAACTGTAGGGTACTAGTGTCATAGTATCATGCAATATCTTAAACGCGAGCTGGGACAAAAATTGTACGTACAAAGAAAGGGCCAACAAATGGAAAAATAGGATGTAGTATAATAACCTGTTGCTTGAAACCTCATCTCTTTAGATTGTCCTCCATATACTGGGACTCTTGTACGTATGATGCACCGCGTACACAATTTGAATATAAATAATCACGACCATGATTCCTCCCAAACACATTCATATAGTGCCACCTGGGCTGAATGTTAGGTCGCTTTGCTTGGAGTCTTTCAGAGGCCTATTTCTCTGACCACCTCATGTTCTATGGTGTATGTTCTTTGTTAACGGTTCCGCCCATTGCTCTGGGTGCGTGGTCTATGGCCCTAGTGCTATGGCGAGTATTATTTTATTATTCTTCTTCAACACTCTGCCTATATGCCGCTACTTTGAGTCAGTTCAAAGGACCATGTCGGACCAGTGTATGACAGTTTAGAGCGTGACACCATGAACATAATGTATTTTAGTCCACATGCTCATGAACACTTTAAATAATACACACTGCCGACACGGTCCATTCAACCCACATGGTGTTACTGCAAGTAGTGGCACTCAGACAGAGTGTCACACAACTGGCCAAAGATTCAGCCCAGGTGGTAGACTTAAATATCTTTTAACAATGCAAGATGTATTAAAATCATGATCATGACTTTATAAATTTAAAATGGTGCATGCTAGTGTACTATGAACTTAGATCAAACGAACTGACGCACTATTGTACGTATATTGCACCGGTATATACACTAATTTGAATATAAAAATAACAACCATGATTTTCCTCAACACATTCATATAGTGCCACCTGGGCTGAGTGTCACACAACTGGCCAAAGATTCAGCCCAGGTGGCAGACTTAATATCTTCTTGGCAATGCATAAAGATGTATTAAAATCATGATCATGACTTTAAAGTTTTTAAATTGGTGCATGCAGTGTACTATGAATCATCTTTGCTAAATGGCGTGATAGTTCCAGTGTTTGACCCAAGACAGCCCACAAGTCTGTGCGTTCTTTCCCATGCTCTCATCTTGCAGACACTGTCAGACAGAACGCAACTTTCAGAACTTGCGTTTCACACCACAATCATGCTAGCCAAGGCACACCTCTGGTTCAAATATTTTCTGTCTTGCTTTTTTCATGACATCAATACTCCATTCTCCAATCCTGAAGGAAGAAAAAAAGACTAAAAATGTTTTTTAGATGTGAGATGTACACTAGCAACACATCTTTAGCGAGCGAATGTGAATCAAGTAGAACATTAGTGTGTGTGATCAACCTGTTTGTTCCATTCTGCTAGTGTCAGCTGTTTACTCTCAACCAAGCTGTTGCTTCAACAGTACAACTGTTTACATTTCCTTCAACAAAAACTGGGCTGTTGACTACACATACATAGTTTTTGTAGTGCACCATTATAGCTGTATTATTAGCTCTGTATGCCCAAGCTCAGCATACCTCTCTCTTCGTGCAGGATTTCACGTATCTGACTGTACCTATGTATGATGAACCGTCTGAACTCCTCACAAGTCACTACTCGAGGTGTCGGCAGTTTATCAAACAGGCTCACTCTGACGGCGGAACTGTACTAGTGCACTGGTAAACCAAACTGTGCTTATAATCCTTCCACATTACCTAGCTTACCAACATTACCACTACAGCTTGCCTGTGTTACTGACAATACTGACAGGTTTTTCTACAGTGCCATTGCCACTATGTCCACTGCTGCCCACTGGTCCCTACAGTAATGCAGGGATCTCTCGATCCTCCACGGTGGCTCTGGCCTATGTGATAGAAACCGAGAGGGTCTCCCTGGAACTGGCATACGACAGACTGAAGAAGAGTAGACCAGCCATTCAGCCCAACCCTGGATTCATGAGTCAACTGGCAGACTTTCAGGAGCGCCTCGAAATACAACAATGAATATCATTCTCCATTCAGCTATAATTATATATTATTATTATGTGTGTAAAATCATCATCATGATTTTTACGTTAAAAATGTTTCGCTGCTGAACGATGTATTAGTTCCAGGCTTGACCAAGCAGCTCAACCATACCTTTTAAGCAAACAAACCGACAGCCAGGTATATATAACCTTTGTGAAATTTGTGATGATCAAGGAAATCTCCATTATGTAGCACAATGGGGTGAGAGGGTCTATTCACAACACTCTACAATGGCTACTTCATTTATGGGTCTAAATTGTGGAAAAACAATGTCCGAATGAAGAGTGCTTGCTCAGAGGGGCTCCTCTTATATTATTCATAACCGTGGGTCGTGCGCAAACGAAAACGCCCCCGCGCAGCCTAAACGCCTTTGCGAGTGCGACGTCCCGTGCACTATATGGTGGAGACTACGAAACCATCGCTCGCATCGCTACGGCTCGTTTTCGAAGTGAATAATGGGTGACCGCAGTGATAAGGTTGGTGAACCTGCAGAAGGATCATTACCGAACTCGCTCTCTTCCAAGAAGGAGCCCCCTCGGCCTCGAGGCAAGGTTGGTCTGTGAGTTTTGCAAATCAGTAGCTACGTATACAATCTGCATTCTTTAGCTAGAAAAACCGATAGCTCGAACAATTCTTCTCATCATTGATCCCATTTATAAACCAGGTATTCAACGACCCAGTTCATGGTCACATTGAACTTCATCCACTGATGGTAAGGTTCATAGACACTCCTCAGTTCCAGAGACTTCGCTATATCAAGCAACTCGGTGGGTACCTGGTTACTTTACTAATAAGTAATTGTGAAAATATTTCGTAGGTGGCTGTTACTATGTATTCCCTGGGGCATCACACAATCGATTTGAACACTCCATTGGGTAAGTTCCTTACTTCATCGCCATAACTGGTTAGAACTTATTATCCTACTATAAGAACAACATCTGCTCGCTGATTCTGAAAAAAAACCACCCCACTTACAGAGTTGGCTATCTGGCAGGAGAATTGGTGGAGACCCTTCAGAGGAATCAGAGTGACCTGAATATCACTGATGCAGATGTTCTCTGTGTGAAGCTAGCTGGACTCTGCCATGATCTCGGTCAGTCACAGTGGAACCCCTCTAATTGAACAGAAGAGGGCGTGTTTTGTTATTAAGGTGTCCTTAGTACAGGGAATAGCTTTGAGAAATGATGTTCTTTTGTTCTTTTGTCAATAGTGTCCTTGTTTCATGGGTGTCCCTTTGCAGCAGTTTCCCCATGTTTGTAATGTATGACACACCTGTCCTTTTATCACCGTAGGACATGGTCCGTTTTCTCATGTTTTTGATGGAAAGTTCATTCCAAGGGTGTTGCCTAAAAGCAAATGGAAGGTAAATAAGACTCTTCATTTTTTGATAAACATAGTCCAAGTGGCTAGTGTACTTGTTACACAGCATGAAGTTGCCTCAGTGATGATGCTGCGCCACCTCATAAAGGAGAATGATCTGATGAAGGTGATGGAGAAAGACTATCGTCTGGACGAGAATGACGTGATCTTCATTGAGGAGCTGATTGTAGGACCTGGCAAGGATGAAAAAAATGAAACTCCCACAACTCCCACACGACATGTATATGAGTGATAGACCCTATTCCATGGATATTGTATGTATGCCACTGTTGTATAGGACTGGGAATACAAAGGAAGACCAGTGTCGAAGAGCTTTCTCTATGAGGTACATATATCAACAGACATACACTGAAGAGCTAAGCATGGGTTCACTTGCTTTTGTATGTTGTGTGCTGCAGATCGTAGCCAACAAGGGACAGAGTAGCGTGGACAAGTGGGACTACTTTGCCCGGGACTGCCACATCTTGGAATTCCAACAGCTTTGACCTGTGGTGAGTACAAACCATGCTTGTTACAAGGCCAAGTGTGATGTGAGGTCTGCTACTATATTATTATTTCACAGGAGATACATGACATGTGAGGGTCATTGAAGTCGATATGACCTATGAGGACAGGTCGTCCATCGAAGACGGCAATCTGCACCAGAAACAAGGTAAGAGAGTCTATTGCTACATATATCTGTTACATGGTTCAACTTGAACAGGAGGTGAACAATATCTATGAGATGTTCCACACACTCGCAGCATGCTGCAACAGGAAAGGCCTACCGCACAAGACCATCACATCATTGAGAATGTAATGACTTACCAGCTATAATGCCATGGAGCATTATACAGCACTTTGTGTAACCTATTACTGTAGGATAACATGAAGCTCTGGTGGCTGCAGATGATCATCTCTTGATTCCTGGGAAGTATGGAGAGTATGTGATGTTTTCATTTTAGTTTGACGATTGTGTTATTCTCTTTCAGGAAAGTAAAAATGTCAAGAGCTATTAAGGACCCTGTTGCTTTCACCAGACTCACTGACCAGTGCTGCAGCAGATACAGCTCTCCGATGATCCAAACTCCAACAATATTGCCATAGTAGCCATGGCCTCTCTAATTGACTGTGGTTAAATCCAGGCCAAAGACTCTGGCAAAGTGGAGAAGCGGAGACTGTACAAACATGTGGGACAGACACAAGACAGAAAGAAGAAAACCTTTGACTGACTGCAAGGAGTTAAAACTATCAGTTTACTGTTTTGGCCTTGTGTTTAGAGCAGACGGGGCAAGGATATGCTCCGAGATGATAAACCGCCTCAGTCCAGATGATCTAGAGCGTGAGCCGGGCTCCATCACTCTCTGAAGCGGACATCATAATAGTGACTGGTAATGGAGCTATGCGAATGTCTTGTTCAGTTATATGGTTTTGCAGATTGCTACATTTGACTCTATGGTAAAGAAGAAGGCCAGAGAACACAATTGATCAAGTCCTTCTAAACAAAAGAGAATTCAGACAAGGCCGAGGAAAGTTTGCAAAGCCAGGTATGACAACATCTGAATGCCATCCACTATTATACTGTGCCTCAAGAAGCATGTGTGAATTCTATTCATATTCAGGGGTCCCAGATGCTGCTCCATAGTTAGGGAAGCCAGCAGATACGAGTCGTCTTGTCGGAAAGAGACAAAGCCCAGCTCGATGCAGCTTGAAGTCAGTGAACATAACTTTTTGCACATGACTACGTAGACTTTCACTCTCTCTTCAATAATGGCCTGTTGTTATATGTACGTAGTGCTGATCTGTCACATATATTCTGCTTGGTTAGTGTTCAGTATTTTGAAAAGTGTGGTGCAGTAGACAGGCTACTTACTCCTCCCACGGTACGACTGTTTGTACACGCGCTCCATCCGCAAGGTTTTACTACTTACATGACTTGTATAAATTGCAGGTAAGGAAGCTTCTATGGCATGGCACTCCAAATAGTGGTAGACCACCACTCTGACGCCCGTACTACAGTCATTCCAGCGTCGCAGAAACCTACGTCTTTTGAACGCGCAGAAACTGATCCTTTTAAAATATTTCATTCAATTTCACACGCGAGCCATGACTCATAATAATAGGTTTAGATTTTGTTTTAGTTAGAGATGTTTTATATTATCATCACGCCTTTAAAGTGATTTTGTAGTGATCTATATACTTAGCTATAAAATAGGATAAATATTTCACAGAACATCCAAAAAGTTATCCACTTCACGTTTCAGGCTCCTGTAGAACCAAAGACTCAGTTCATAGTATTGTGTCTAGCATGTGTGCACATAGATACTACTGCATGGTTGGCAGTGGCTATGAGTAAGTGTAGATCGGTGTATCACATTAGCTCTCTGGCGTTGGTTTAAGGGCCTTTCTTTGTGATGGGGACACGAGCCACACTGAGTAAAGTTTGTTTATGGCTGCAATATAGCGTAGGACTTTTAAAAAAATGTGCAATGGCATGTGATGTTATTTTTCTTGTTAGCAGCAACATCTGGATACCATTATGCCCCAAACTTAAAGTAAATGCAAGAAACACATAGATTTGTAGAAGACAACTTTAGGTACTAGTGTCATAGTATCATGCCAATATATTACGCACATGTGTAAAGAAAATGTAGTATATATAACCTGGTGCTGAAACCTCATCTCTTTAGATTGTACTCAATAAACTGACTATTGTACGTATGTTGCACCGCGGTACACCAATTTGAATATAAATATCACGACCATGATTTCCTCAACACATTCATATAGTGCCACCTGGGCTGAATGTTAGGTCGCTTTGCTTGAGTCTTTCAGAGGCCATTTCTCTGACACCTCATGTTCATATGGTGTATGTTCGTTTGTTAACGGTTCCGCCCATTGCTCTGGGTGCGTGGTCTATGGCCCTAGTGCTATGGCGAGTATTATTATTATTATTCTTCTTCAACACTCTGCCTATATGCCGCTACTTTGAGTCAGTTCAAAGGACCATGTCGGACCAGTGTATGACAGTTTAGAGCGTGACACCATGAACATAATGTATTTTAGTCCACATGCTCATGAACACTTTAAATAATACACACTGCCGACACGGTCCATTCAACCCACATGGTGTTACTGCAAGTAGTGGCACTCAGACAGAGTGTCACACAACTGGCCAAAGATTCAGCCCAGGTGGTAGACTTAAATATCTTTTTAACAATGCAAGATGTATTAAAATCATGATCATGACTTTATAAAATTTTAAAATGGTGCATGCTAGTGTACTATGAACTTAGATCAACGAACTGACGCACTATTGTACGTATATTGCACCGGTATATACACTAATTTGAATATAAAAATAACAACCATGATTTCCTCAACACATTCATATAGTGCCACCTGGGCTGAGTGTCACACAACTGGCCAAAGATTCAGCCCAGGTGGCAGACTTAAATATCTTCTTGGCAATGCATAAAGATGTATTAAAATCATGATCATGACTTTAAAGTTTTTAAATTGGTGCATGCAGTGTACTATGAATCATCTTTGCTAAATGGCGTGATAGTTCCAGGTTTGACCCAAGACAGCCCACAAGTCTGTGCGTTCTTTCCCATGCTCTCATCTTGCAGACACTGTCAGACAGAACGCAACTTTCAGAACTTGCGTTTCACACACAATCATGCTAGCCAAGGCACACCTCTGGTTCAAATATTTCTGTTCTTGCTTTTTTCATGACATCAATACTCCATTCTCCAATCCTGAAGGAAGAAAAAAAGAACTAAAAATGTTTTTTTACAAAGAAGTCGTAGTAGAGGTGTTTACCAATGAATGCTAGCTGCTGACGACGGCAATTCGTGTGCATGCGCAAGGACTGAGGGGAACGGAGCATGTCTAGCATCTTTTCCCAGTTGAAAGGGTTCAACAGAGACACTCTAAAGAGTGTAGAAACACGCATAACCACTGCAGACGGCAAAAAGGTGGAGACTCACTGGCATATGCTGGTAAAACTGTGATTGGTGTTTTTATCAACAGTTTGTTGAGGGTCAGCGGGACGAGGCAGGGGTAAGATCAGTGGAGGAGCAAGGGAACAGAGGTCTGGGGTTCTGTCCCGACCTCCAGCCAGATCTCTCAGTGGGCGTGGCACAGGAGAGGCTGCTGGTTGGCTCTCAAGACGTGGCCCATCATCTGGGCACCCTTCGCCACCTGGGAGTCACTCACGTCCTCAATGTGGCCTGGGGTGTCCCCAATGCCTTCCCTGATGTGAGATGTACACTAGCAACACATCTTTAGCGAGCGAATGTGAGTAGTTAAATTTTCCGCATGGAATCAAGTAGAGTGTGTGTGTGATCAACTGTTTGTTCCATTCTGCTAGTGTCAGCTGTTTACTCTCAACCAAGCTGTTGCTCCAACTGTACAACTGTTTACATTTCCTTCAACAAACTGAGTGAGCTGTTGACTCACGGCTTTAGCAGTGCACCCCTGTAGTATTAGCTCTGTATGCTCTGTATGTATATGTTGCAGTGCCCAGACAGGACAGCATGAGCCCTGTAAGGGCGAATGCTGTCCTGTCTGGGTACTGCAACAGATTTGTTGGATATCCCTAGGCAAATGACATGTATGAACCCTGCTTGCACAATGTAGGATTGTATAGGCTGATACAATGCCCCAGTACCTAGCTTCATACATGTCGGTTGCCTAGGGATATCCAACAAATACACATGATAGTCCTCACCTGCTGCATACCTCTCTCTTCGTGCAGGATTTCACGTATCTGACTGTACCAATGTATGATGAACCGTCTGAACTCCTCACAAGTCACTACTCGAGGTGTCGGCAGTTTATCAAACAGGCTCACTCTGACGGCGGAACTGTACTAGTGCACTGGTAAACCAAACTGTGCTTATAATCCTACCACATTACCTAGCTTACCAACATTACCACTACAGCTTGCCTGTGTTACTGACATTACTGACAGGTTTTTCTACAGTGCCATTGCCACTATGTCCACTGCTGCCCACTGGTCCCTACAGTAATGCAGGGATCTCTCGATCCTCCACGGTGGCTCTGGCCTATGTGATAGAAACCGAGAGGGTCTCCCTGGAACTGGCATACGACAGACTGAAGAAGAGTAGACCAGCCATTCAGCCCAACCCTGGATTCATGAGTCAACTGGCAGACTTTCAGGAGCACCTCGAAATACAACAATGAATATCATTCTCCTCTGAGCTATATGTGTGTAAAATCATCATCGTGATTTTTACATTCAAAATGTTTTGCTGATAATCGTTGCTGAACGATATATTAGTTCCAGGCTCTCTATACTCTTCCCCATCCTCGCATGCACACATGCAGTTCTTTTAGGGCATTGTCTCTGCTTGAAAGTTGTCATAATTGTAGCTGAAGGTTGTATGTTACTTTGCTGCTGAATATTTTGCTGTAGCTCAACCATACCTTGCTTAAGCAAACAAACCGACAGCCAGGTATATAGGCCTTTGTGAAATTTGTGATGATCAAGGAAATCTCCATTATGTAGCACAATGGGGTGAGAGGGTCCATTCACGACACTCTACAATGACTACTTCATTTATGGGTCTAAATTGTGGAAAAACAATGTCGAATGAACAGTGCTTGCTCAGAGGGGCTCCTCTTATAATTATTATTCATAACCGTGGGTCGTGCCGTCGTGCGTAATCGCGCAAACGAAAACGCCCCCGCGCAACCTAAACGCCGTTCTGCCTTTGCGAGTGCGACGTGTAGTGGAGACTACGAAACCATACGAAGCATCGCTCGCATCGCTGCTACGGCTCGTTTCCAAAGTGAATAATGGGTGACCGCAGTGATAAGGTTGGTCTGTGAGTAACCAGTAGCTATAAAATCTGCATGCTTTAGCTAGAAAAACCGATAGCTACGAACAATTCTTCTCATCATTGATCGCATTTATAAACCAGGTATTCAACGACCCAGTTCATGGTAGGAAGAAGGAGCTTGAAAAGGTAAAGATCATTGGCTCCCTGTCTAATTGCAATCTTGGCCGACTAATAACCAGGTATTCAACGACCCAGTTCATGGTCACATTGAACTTCATCCACTGATGGTAAAGTTCATTGACACTCCTCAGTTCCAGAGACTTCGCTATATCAAGCAACTCGGTAAAAATAGAGCTGATTTTCATGCTTTTGTCTTAGTTTAGCTAAACATTATACAGGTGGTGCTTATTATGTATTCCCTGGAGCTTCACACAACCGTTTTGAGCATTCTATTGGGTGAGTCAGTGTATAGCTAGTAGTATCGTGATAATAAAGCCTATTTATTGCCTGAATGTCCCATAGTGTGGGTTATCTTGCTGGACAAATGGTTGAAAGTCTGAAAAGTAAACAACCAGAACTGGGAATCGATGATAAAGATGTACTGTGCGTCAAATTGGCCGGCCTTTGTCACGATCTTGGTTAGTCTTATCAGTTAATACATTTTATGATTGATTCTGTCTGTAATTACATCCTAATTTCAGGGCATGGTCCATTTTCACATCTCTTTGAAAAGGCGGTAAAAGGGTTGGGTATACGTGGTTGGAGGTAAGTTTCTCGTTAGTTTAATTCGTATATTATAAGCTACTCTATTGGCAACACAGCATGAGGAGCAGTCCATCAAAATGTTTGAGCATCTCATTGCGGAGAATAACATAAGAGAATATATGGAAAAAAAGGAGTATCATCAGCTAGAAGAAGAGGATGGTCTAGGAGAAGAGGATGAGAGGTTCATAAAGGCATTGATTCGAGGGCTTGAAACTGACAAAGTTGCAGTGAGTTACTAGCAATGCTGATTGGCAACGGCTACCTATAGCACATGTTACAGACTGTCGAAGAGCATGGAAGAGACCAGTCAAAGAGATTTCTCTTTGAGGTATATACATATGTACTATTACATGCAGAGAGATTGAGAAACTTGTCACTTGTGCTGATGCAGATTGTGGCCAACAAGAGAACTGGAGTAGATGTTGATAAATTTGACTACTTTGCTCGAGATTGTCACCATCTTGGTATACCAAACAGTTTTGACTTCAGGTACAAAACTGCATATGCAGCTGTGAAGCCTATAATTCATCTATAAAATAATTATTTACAATAGGCGATACATGAAATTTGTTCGCGTCATTGAAGTTCATGGAGTACTGCAAATATGTGCTAGAGACAAGGTATATAAACTGTGATTCTTGTGACATTATTCTCTTGAATAACTATAAACAGGAAGTGTACAATGTGTATGAGATGTTCCACACTCGCCACATGCTTCACCTAAGAGCCTGCAAGCACAAAACCTGCAGTATCGTCGAAGAAATGTGAGGACAGTAGCTGTGAGCTTTCTTGTATATTGAAAACTGATTTTTTAAATCCTTATTCTAGGATAAAAGAAGCCTTGATTAAAGCTAAAGATCACTTTGTAGTTCCAGGAACAGCAGGGTATAGCTATTGCCTCTCTGCATCTTATTCTCTTAGTTTACTTCCACCTATCGCAGGGTGAAATTATCTGAAGCAGCTAGTAATGTAGAAGCATACACCCTACTTACGGACCAAGTCTTCCAACAAATAATGTCGTTTCCTGACCCTGACCCTGACCTTGACCCAGACGGCAAATTGAAAGAGGTATGTAGATGAATAGGTCTATTGCCTACAGACTGGCTGTATAACCTTCTGACCTAAACACCTTACAGGCTAAGGCTATTCTGAAAAGAGTTGAGAAACGACAGCTGTACAAATTTGTTGGCCAGACACTAAAACACACTGAAGCTGAAGTATATTTATTTTAAACATACAGTATCTGCATTTATTTCTCATTGCATGCTTATAGGTTAAGAAAAAGTTCTGTAAAAAAATTCCTTCAGGCCTCACTGAAGATGACTTCATTTTCATGGTAAATATATTAAGCACATAGCTACCCCAGTTACAGTGTAGCTATTCTTTTAAATCCTCAGAGTGTTAAATTTGACTATGGAATGGAAGGAGAAAATCCAATTGACTGCATGTACTTTTTCAGAAAAGATAAACTAACTGAAGCAGAACAAATTCACAGAGAGCAGGTGTGTGTAATATGTACAGCATTTTTGTATATACCACTTCATTATGACTGCACACTTTAGGTGTCAAAGATACTGCCATCAACATTTAAGGATGTACAGATCCGGGTGTTTTGTAGACAAGGTAACGATGCCAGTATCGAAGAAGCTCGGAGGTCAGTATTTTTTCCTCAATAACATGAGTAAGTGTATCACATTATTCTCTGGTCAGTTGGTTTAGGGCTTGCTTTGGTGATGGGGACACAACCACTGAAGTAGGTTTTTTTATGGCTGCAATATAGCGTAGGACATTATTTTGTATGTGCATTGGTGTGTGATGTTATAATTTTTTTGTTAGCAGCAACATCTGGATACAGGCCCAACTTAAATAAAGTAAATGGAAGAAACACATAGATTGTAACTTTAGCTACTAGTGTCTATTATTATGCATCATGTGTAAAGAAAATGGAGTATATATAACCTGTTTCTGAAACCTCATCTCTTTAGATTGTCCTCTAAATTGGTGCATGCAAGTGTACTATGAATCATCTTTGTTAAATGGCTGAATGTTAGGTCTGGCTTGAGTCTTTCAGAAGCCATTTCTCTGGCACTCTGCCTATTATGCCGCTACTTAAAACCTGCTTTGTGGAATAGTAGGTAATAGTGCTTTTCCCTGAAATGTGTACATGCATGCACTTGTACCCATATTGCGCAAGTCTGAATCCATCATTACTCACTCCTCCTTTAAGGACCATGTCGGACCAGTGTAGAGTGTGACACCAAGAACATAATGGTCCACATGCTCATAAGCACTTTAAATAATGAAAAGCAAACCTCTCGGCGTACTGTGACGCGCACGCGTAAGTAAACGCATGCGCCGTACTACTAATTGCTGGGCTGGGTTTAGTTTTAGCTGTTACCCGTGGTCTCTTGCCAGCTCGCGCAGAGTCTGACGCGGGCTAACTACACTACTAGATAGCATGCGAGAGGCGATACACGCCCTGCGTTGCATCTTCTGGTGCCTCCGAGGTACGCAGAGCACGCGGATCGATCATGCCGTAGTAAGCCGTTGTGTATTTGCATATTGGCTTTTTCGCGCTCTAGCTTTGCAACGGAGCGTTTTCAGCGAAAACCACACATATTTTCTGACCTTCATTGCCCGTTCAGTAGGTGGTATCCTTTGTGAGACGAACGAACACTCGAGAAGTGAGATGACGAGTAACAGACAGACACACACACACACACACACACAGACAGACAGACAGACAGACAGACAGACCCAATGAAAAGCACTAAAGTGCAAACCCTCGGCGAACGAAGTAGCTCGCAGAGAGTCTGACACGGGCTAGCTACAGTAGTAGATAGCACGCGAAAGTCGATACACGCCATTCGTTGTGACTTCTTGTGCCATCAAGATAGACAGAGCAAGCGGACCCGGTCCAGGTAAGCTTGTGCTAAATATAAGCGCATGCGTATTATCCGCCAGCGATAAAATGGCGACTACCGGCATTAGCCGTACAATGGTGGAAGCGCTCTAGCTCTGCAACGGAGCATTTTCAGAGAAAACCCCACATATTTTCTGACCTTCGTCGCCCGTTGGGTAGATGGTATCGTTTTTGGGACGAACAGACATTCGAGAGGTGAGATGTAGAGTAACAGACACACACACACACACACACACACACACACAGACAAACCCAATGAAAAGCACTGAAGTGCAAACCCTCGGCGCACTGTGACGCGCACGCGTAAGTAAACGCATGCGCCGTACCACTAATATTGATGGGCTGGGTTTAGTTTTAGCTGTCGTGGTCTCTTCTCAGCTCGCGCAGAGTCTGACGCGGGCTAACCACACTACTAGATAGCATGCGAGAGGCGATACACGCCCTGCGTTGCATCTTCTGGTGCCTCCGAGGTACGCAGAGCACGCGGATCGTTCAGACCCTGGTAAGCCGTCCCGTCCGTTGTGTATTTGCATATTGGCTTTTTCGCGCTCTAGCTTTGCAACGGAGCAGTTTCAGAGAAAACCGTTCGAAAATTCTGACCTTCATTGCCCGTTAAGTAGGTCGTATCCTTTGTGAGACGAACAAACACCCGAGAAGTTAGATTGAGAGTAACAGACAGACACACACACACACAGACAGACCCAAGTACTGTAACCCTCGCTGCGCATGCGCGCCGAGGGTTAACAATACACACTGCCGACACTGTCCATTCAACCCACAGGGTGCTACTACAAGTAGTGGCACTCAGACAGAGTGTCATACAACTGGCCAAAGATTCAGCCCAGGTGGTAGACTTTTTAACAATGCATAAAGATGTATTAAAATCATGATCATGACTTTATAAAATTTTTAAATGGTGCAAACAATGCATATTAAAATCATAATCATGACTTTAAAATTCTAAAATTGGTGCATGCAGTGTACTATGAATCATCTTTGCTAAATGGCGTGATAGTTCCAGGTTTGACCCAAGACAGCCCACAAGTCTGTGCGTTCTTTCCCATGCTCTCATCTTGCAGACACTGTCAGACAGAACGCAACTTTCAGAACTTGCATTTCATACACAATCATGCTAGCCAAGGCACACCTCTGGTTCAAATATTTCTGTTCTTGCTTTCTTCATGACATCAATACTCCATTCTCCAATCCTGAAGGAAGAAAAAAGAACTAAAAAATTGTTTTATTTTTTATAAAGAGCTGTGGAGTTTTACTTGACACTGTGTGGATCTGAAGGGTCAGGGTTCATTGTGGCTTGTTTGCAATTCTCTATGCTCTCCTTCACTTTCTGTTTGTAGCTGTTGATGTCTGTTTTGTACCTGCATATTGAATAACTTGTGTACACACTCATATATAGTGCTTATAAATGTATGTAGCTGGTGTGCATGTTTATCTTACAGTTTTCCAGCCTCAATGTTGACAGGGTTGGTGGTGTCTATCTGATGGAATATTTTCCTGGCATAGGCCAGCAGTTGGTATAAATGGTTTATGTCCCTCCTGCGATGAAACAAACACTGGTATAAACCTCACAATTGGCTTACGGCAGGAATGCCTTTTACTTATGCTATATAAGATGGAAAGTTTGTTTTACTTCACCTCCACCGTGGGAACTCCTTCTTGGTGTCTAGTTCTCCAGTATCGTACTCTATCTTTGGATGGTAGACGCCCGTTTGGAAATCCAGCTCCTGTGAACTTACACACAACTACATAATGTAAGACATTCTCTAGAATTGGATGGTTCTCACTGGACAGCCACCATCAGGGTAGTTGGCGGGGATTAGGAGCTTGAACTTGAACAAGGCACCCTGGTACAGTCCTCTCCTGATTATCAACAGTCCATACCAAACTAGGGAGAGACAAGTTAGAGGGGTGGCAATAATGTACGGCAATAAAGAGCAGTATTACTGAGAGAGGAGATGTCAGAAGGTAAGACATAGACTCCAGATATATGGTGCTGGGTCAAATAGTTGCTGTAAAAAGAGTCGTAAGTTGAAATCTAAATCTAAATGGTCGGTAGATCTCACTATTCGGCAGTGAGTGTGGCCTCGAGGAAGAAGGCATTGTACGTGGTGGCCAGCTCATCTCTGTTGAGTGTGAGGGGAGACTTCCTCCCCTCCTGACTAGATGTACTGCTGGTGGGAGCCAAGCCTGAGCTACTTGCCATCCCACTCTTGCTACGCCCTCCTTCGTTACGTCAAAAGCGTTGGCACGTGATTTATTGCGTCAAGATTGAACGCCACGTGACTGTCACGTTACCACAGTCGGGCTGGAAAGATGGCCAGCCGCGGTCCTGGGACAGCAGCGGGCAGCAGCTCCCGCGGGGAGAGCTCCAGAGACTGGGAGGAGGTGGCCAGTGCTCTGCTGGAGGACGGGTTCTTCCTGACGGCGCTGGAGCTGCACGCGGAGCTCCTGGAGTCCGGCAAAGACGTGTCCAGCCTCAGGGACTACTTTTCAAACCCTGGAAACTTCGAGACTGCGTTTCCCCAGCCGCCCACGGCTCTGCTGGGCAACGACCTGGGTAGGTGTAGCCACACTGTTGCACACAATGTACAGCTACACTCGCTGTACATGCAGCGAGCGTTTGTATAAACATGCATGTCATAATGTCTAAAAATGTGACCATGTGCTCTATTGTACGTGCAGTCAGAACATCGAGTATGTCGACTTTCGACTCAATTGAATTTGGACGATACTCAGACGACAGTGCCAGAGATAATGACGACAGAGTAGCAGGTTTGCATACATAACTAACTGTATGTAGGAGGGTCAAAATTTGAAGTAGAATACGGCAGAGTTTGAGGTAATATGATCGACTACAATCTCTTGTTTACCCTGCTGTCGTGTGTGTGTGTGTGGATGGGTGTGGGGATGGGTGTGGGTGTGTATAGTGCTGGAGTTTGAACTGAGGAAAGCCCAGGAGACTATCAAATCTCTCAGAGGCAGTCTCACTGAGGCCACAGGTCAGTACTTAGCTGCAAGACTAATTCATTTCTCTCCCTTGTTATTGGGCCAGTAGTGTGTCCTCAGTAGTGAAGTGGACAAATGCTGTTTGTGATGATTTGTGTCTGCCTGTTTGCAGAGGTGCGGCCGACAAAGGATAAGAAAATGGCAAACCTTGTCAAGTCAGATGTAAGACCATATTTCACAAACTTTCCCGTCTTTCTGTACTCACTCCCTCACTCGCTAACTCACTCCCTTTCCCTCTCAGTCGCTGCCCCTCATCTGTCCCTCCCTCCCCCCTCTATTACTCCATTCCGTCTCCTTCCCCAGGAACCCATCAAACCTCACGAGCAGCGAGCTCTCAACTTCCTGGCCCATGAGTATTTCATGCAGCAGGGCGACAAACTCACGGCCATTACCCTCACAGAGGAGAACGGAGATCAGGATTTCGACGACTGGGACGACGTCGGTCTCAACATCCCGAAGCCGCCAGACCTGCTGTACCTGTTTAAGAACTACAGCACCTTCATGTTGTCCGATCGCGAGAAACTGGAGCGGATAAAGAACTTGGTGCGTTGGGTATAGGTGTGGCATATACATACGTACATCTTTTGAGGCAGAAATTTTTCACCTTCAGTAAGATTTCTTCACAAATTGCTGTGTACGTATATACACAGGGTGACCTGAAAAAAATTTTTCATGGTGTCGCCTTCTGCAAAAATGTTCTCCCTCATTTTTTCATCGAATAAAGTTTAATATTATCCGTTGCTCATTGGTGTACGTGAGTGTACAGTACATGTTAGTGACGCTGTGTATGGTGGTGTGTGGCTCAGTGCCTTTAATGGGTGGCTGTGGTGTACACATGTTGTGTGTTACGCATTCCCCACTACTGTTTATACTTTGTTCCTCACTATATACTGTTTATACTTTGTTCCCCACTATATACTGTTTATACTTTGTTCCCCACTATATACTGTTTATACTTTGTTCCTCACTATACTGTGTTCCCCACTACTGTATGTATATATAGGAGGACCAACTGAGTACTGTCACTGGGCAGAACCTTGCTCTGCGGAGGGAAAACGAATCGCTCCATGCCAGAATCAGACGATCAAGGTATTGTATGTATCAGTATATACACATAGAGGCTCCTCAGTAATATAAAGTTAATTGCAATAAACAATAATGGATAGTCTGCTCGAGTGATATTATCACGTCTTCAAAGTCTCAATATGCAAACATTTCGCTCTGTGAGAAAGATCCTGTGGTGCAATAGACTTGAGAACCTTTTAAATGTTCTACACCTTGGAAATTGACACTGTGTGCATCGTCTCATTTTTACCATTTCCCATTGTCCCATCTCAACAGCATGGGGTCTCCCAAGGGAGAGACGGAGACCCACGCCCCCCTCCATCGCCAGCGGAGCTCCTCCCTCACTCACAGACACCGCTCCTCTGGCACAGAGACCTCGGGCCTCCTCAGGAGACACAGCATCAACCGATCCTCTCCTGAAGTGGATCTCACCGGGAAGAAGAAATTGGATAGGGACAAGGTGCAGCCAACCACTATATACCGATATGTATAATAGAAAAAATATTATTAACGTTTGAAATTCTGCCATACAGTTAAAATTGGAATGTGACAGTGACATAGAGACCAAAATTAGAAATGTTACAACAAACAAATGGGGTGAAATAATTTCCAACAGTTTCTGAATTTATTGTCTTTCAGGGTTCTCCTGGACAGCGGGCGGGAAGCCTCAGAGGATTATCAGTACAAGATGACGAAGGGGCTTCCCCTCATTCCCGTGGAGAGCTCACTCGATCGATGACCAGCTCGGCGAGTGCCGTGTCGACACGATCGGACGTGACTCTTGTACACGAGGACGACACGGAGACAGTGGTTGACGAGGGTGAGAGGGGGCGGGGCTTGTCGGTGACCGAGGGAGACAGCGAACGGAGGAACCGACAGGACACGCTGACTGCTGAGAGTGGTGAGGGTGGGGAGGTGAGGGACGGTGGAGGGAAAGAGGAGGGAGAGGGAGGGGGACAAGTGAAAAACGTTGATCAAAATCCCTCTGTGAACGGTGGGGGAGAGAGGGAAGAGGAGGAGGAGGAGGAGAAAGAAGTGAACACGAGACACATGTCAGTGGTGTTCAGACAGGAGCTCCTGAACACAGTCCATCTGAAGATTGACTCCAGGATTGGGCTGGAGATTGCCACACTCTCCGACTCGCGGTGCGACGTGGTTCAGCTGGTGGCCAGATGTCTCCCTCACATTGTGCCCAACGTCCTCCTAGCCAAGAGAGAGGTCAGTCAGTCAGTCAGTCAGCATGAACCCTCTACTTCAACTTTAGCTAAAACTGTGTATCATTCATAGTGAGAGCAAATGGAAAAGAAAGGAGAAACCTTGAAAAACGTTTTAACGCACTAATCCTTCGAGTGCTACTGTATCTTTTAGCGAGCAAGCACATGGTTGTGTACTCCTCTCTTGTCACAATACCACCATGAGGCTCTCAAGAGAAGTGTTGTGTGTGTGTGTGTGTCTCAAGCTTGTGGGTGACCATGTTTTTCCTTCCCAATCCCCATGTGTTGTGTGTGTGTGTGTCTGATGTCAGGAGCTGATTCCAGTGCTACTGGGAGTGGTGGCCAGTCACCCAGACTCCAAGACAAGAGACCAACTCCTCCACATCATGTTCAACCTCATCAAGAGACCTGACAGACACCAGAGGTGCGCACATTGTACATATTTAGCTACATGTATTGGTACACATTGCCTTCACTTGCTCCATTATAACCTTGTACTTGCCTTCGTTCCTGCCCCTATCGGTCTCCTATACTCTTTGTGTGGCCCGAACTTTGAAAAAAATTATCCACTTATTTCACTGATATGTATATGAAACATTTAGCTACTGGTTGATCACTTTCACAGATTGTAATGTTGAATTAACCCCCTCTCCTCCCCTTGCTTACCTCCCTGCAGACAGATGATAATGAACGGGTGTGTGGAGTATGCCAAGATGTGTGGGTCGCTGAGAGTTGAATCAGAGCTATTGCCTCAGATGTGGGAGCAGATCACTCACAAGTACTACGAGAGGAGGCTACTGGTGGCCGAGGCTTGTGGAGTACTAGCTCCATACACTCCTGTTAGTATTGTGGAGTACTTACTCCAGTTAGTCGGTATTAAATTGTGGAGTACTTACCCCGTACACCCCAGTTAGTCGGCGATCTCTCTGTATGCTTTTATGCGTGTGATACTCAGTTGTACATATCTTTATCACTGTTTAGCTTATCCATTCATAAAGCTACAGTTTAAAGTATTTTGTATTCACTGTTGCATGTAGTACTTGGGGTTGTTTTACATACACACATAATCACAGACTGAGTTGAGGGGGTCACTGGTGTTGTCGATATTGAGTCAGATGTTGACGGAGGACAAGGCTGAGAGTGTGAGACAGGCAGTCTGTCGCTCCCTCGCCGTCCTGGTGGCTTTCACCGATGACAGCGACAAGTTCAAACAGGTCCCGACACTCATGTGGACCTCTTTTTTTAAAGTGCTATCCAAATAATTATGATACCATCTCTTTAGCAAGTCGCTTAAACTCCGAAAAAATTGTGGCCCAAGAAAATATTTGTATGTAACTGGTGCGGAGCTTCCAAAACCTCCCAATCCATGAAATAGTTACATGCCCTCTATAGGATTTGCTGCAGTAAAGTTGTTTATTCTCTCTCTCTCCCCCCAGAGCTGGGAGTTGCTGCTGAAGGCTCTGCGAGACTCGTCCCAGCTGGTGGTGTCGACCACGTACTCGGTCCTCCTCCCTGCTCTGGCTGCCTGGGCCTTCGAGTTGGACACTCTGGAGTCAGACATGCTCTCATACTTCCTCCACCAGATGGTCACCTGCATCAAGGTCCGTCTGTGTCCCCTTCCTTCTGATCTGACATTATCATCACTCTCCTTTTTCCTTTTTTTAGTATGTATCTATGTTCTTCTTTGAATTAAGTTTATAGTGGGTGATATTTTGCACGTCTCACGAGGTTTACGTATAGCCAAAGGAAAAAAGTCAACTGACACTCTTTTGGATTATTTTTAGTGATATGTAGCCACTAGAAATAGAGTATTTGACAACTGAAGCATGCCTAGTCTTCACAATACATCTCAGATTCTGTACAATCCACATGAACAGTTCAGACCAAGGATTGATCACTTCTACTTTTCTTGTGTATTATTTGAGTTGTCTTGTGTTACTATGTGCAGCAAGTGTCCAAGAGTGGAAGTGGAGCGGTGGAACAGTCTCATCATCACATCCTGACTCTGACTCACCTCGTACCGTGGCACTTTGCCAGCATTCTCCTCACTGGTAGAACTAATGCACACACAGGTTCTCGTTGCTACTGTACGATGACTGCATGTCAACGTGTTCCTGCTACAGGTCCATTTGAAAGTGATCCACTGGTAATTGTGCGAAGAAAAGGTTTGATTTCCCATCAAATTAAATGTCCTCTCTCTTTTTCCGTCTGTTTCCACTCTCTATTCTTTCCTTGCTCCCCCCTTCTTCTCTCGTCCCCTCCCTTCTCTGCTGTACCTAGAGTGACCCAGGTTACCACTACCATTCAACTACCACCACCCTTAACAATGTATTGCCTGGCATTCTCTTCACCTCCTCTCCCTCTTTCTCCCCAGGCCTATTCCCTCACCCCAGCTCTCCATTACTGGACATCGAGGTCATCGTAGGAGACAGGCAGAAAGTGGGGTCCCTAGTGTATGCCTTCAATACTGCAGTGTCCGCTGAAGCCTTCTCTCCATGGCCTGCCCTCCAGTGGTTTACCAAGGAATTGTATGTTACCCACAAGTTTACCTTGTGTCTTTGGATTATTTGTCTTTTCGTTAAACAGCCTGGGGAAGCTGATAAGAGCTACTGGTGAGTTATATACAGTGGAACCTCCATGGACCCTCTGAATAAGGGACACCTGTCTAGGGCAGTTAGTTGTGCTAATCTTCTGGATAAGAGACACCTCTAAATCAAGGGCACTTTGATGTCTCCTAGGCGTCCCTTATTCAGAGGTTCCAACGTGTAGTCATGCTGGAACTTTGCTTTTCTCTCTCCCTCGCTATTATTCTCAGTGACGCTGAGTTTTTCCCACGTGGACCTGATCCACAGTATATCTGTCCTTCTCTCCACCTACTGTACCTACCTCGGTGAGACCTTCACTCGGAAAGTGGTACGTGAGACTGACCACCGATCCAACAGTAACACTGATTCAAGCAGATCCGTCCATAGATTTTCCTCCCGTGCCCAACAGCAATTGTTCTTTTCCTATGTTTTCAAGCTCACAACCTCTTTCCACTCTCTCTTCTAACTGTACCTATATTTATCCAAACCACTCTCTCTCTCTCTCTCAATCTCTCAAATGAAATGGTCTCACTCCCTCCCTCCTTCACTCAGATTCGTCCGGTGTTTGAGAAGGACCTGTCTCTCCCGAAGCAGAACGTCAGTTCAGCACTGGCCGAGGGTCAGTCTTACATCACCTCTCCCGTCCTCACTCTCTATGTCGCTGGTGTACTGGCTACCTTCCCTAAGGTACACATACAGTATGTTCATAGTGCAGAGAACACTGCATATACCATTGGTGACGTTTTTGCAATAATGACCCAAAATTGCCTTGCATAGTTCTCAAAGGTTTAACTCTTCACATATAAAGTTGTCATGCTCTGTGCTGTGGAATTTGACAATTTTTACCTTCTCCACATTATTTTGCAAAGTAAAAATAGAACAGGATTGTAGTCCTCGATACTTTGGTATTTCACTATGACAATGTACATACATACGTACCTTAAGGGCACTTCCAATTCTCTCTGTCTCTCTCTCTCTACTCTCCACCCTCTGGCGCAGGACGATAAACTCCTACTGAGCTACTTGCGAGGAGTGATAGTGGAGCTGGCTCTGAACTTTGCACCCTCCGACTGCCTGGTGGCCTCGCTGGAGGAACTGAAGAGAGATCGGAGGTGGCACACCCCTCTTCTGGGGCTACTGCAGGATCTCTCCGCCCACTCCTCTTTCCCCAGTCCGACGCTACACAGCCACCCTCCTTGGGGTGGGTGTGGCCTACCGGCTCAGGACTATGACATCGTTATGATGTAATGGTTGAATCTTCCACAGGTGATGGTTCGTGGGGTGGAGGAGAAGCTGGTGATGAGTGGTGTTGTACCTCAGCTGGTGCGGCTAGCAAGGGAGTCTGAGATGTATGAATAATGCAGCTCAGTTATCTGACTAACATAAATTGTGTTTTACTCTTCTGCAGTAATGTTAGGATAGAGACAATCAGCAGTTTCGGTATCATCATGCAGGCTGTCACCAGCAAAGAAGTGAGCACTATATTATGTACTGTACCATATATACATACCATACAACTAAAAACTTTCACAAAGAAACGTAGTTGTTTTGTGGCATGCTTGTTTAAAATCCTCGAAAACTCTCTATCTACCATCAACATACACATACATATATACGTTGTAGATCTTCGCACAAACATCAGGCAGCCCCTTAGGTGTAGGTGTACATAGGCAAAGTGTTTCTCATGAATGTCTTGCATCACTCATATTGTATGCATATGCCCCTACAGATCCTGGTTCGAGTCCATGAGCAGTTTGAGTGGTTCCTGAGTCACGACCAGCACCGTATGGATCACCAGATCCTCATGGCTGTCCTCCAGACACTGGCCGCCATCGGTCCCCACGCTGACCCTGTCTTCAGAGATGAGTGTTAGTCTCACCACTCCCTCTCTCTCTCTCTCTCCACCTTGCTATCTGTGTTGCTCCTTCTTGCTTACACACTAAGTAAAAATCAGGATTAATTCATATTTTGGGAAAGTGTGATAAAATCCTCACTCACGTTCTCTTTCTCCTTCCCCTGCTCTCTTTTGCTCATTCCTGTGAACTCATCATGTGCAAATTTATGCATCTGAAAGAAATTTGACCCTGCCTCTAGTCTTGGTTGTCATTGGTCTGTGTGTCTGTCTCCAGTCATAATTCCCAAGCTGCATGTGGTGGCAGTGGAGAACAACGTGGCCTCGAACCTCACTCGGAGGAGAGACGTTGCTCTGGTCCTACTGGACTGCTACAGAAACATCTCTGAATGCTGTATCCTCTTCATTGCTCTCCTTAGCACAGTCCAGTGGCACGTTGTTGAGGCAGAGTAACACACTCTGGCACAGGTTCTCCCATTCCTTTGTATACCAGAAACAAACATCCCAACTGGTCATCATGTACTTAGACTACTCTTGCCTACATCCAGTACATACAGTTCTGCTTTTGGGTGTTGGCAGTGTTCTAGACCTGCAGTGTAGCTCTCTGTAATCATAAAGCTGTGTATTGTATCTTCTTAGGCTACTGTGTTGTGTGTAGGGCTAGAAAAGTATGCTCTGGCAGTATGAGACTTTCCTTGACTGTAGTGTGTGTGTGTGTGTGTGTTAGTCATCTCGGTGTCACTGCTGCAGTCGGCCATGTTGCCAGGACTTGAGAGTCTCAGGGAAGACCTGGAAGCCAGTCAGCCTGATAAAGTGGTATATACGCCATTCAAAACACACACCAGATTTGTTAAAATACACGACGCTGTAGGCTTTGTTTTATAGTGCAGTTGTTACTATGTAGTTTTTCATGGCGTCTTGACCTTGCAGCCTGCGGTTCGACTACTGCTAGAAAACAGCAGAACCAAGATTGAGGAGTACAGAAGAAAAACCCAGTGAGTGTATAATTATTATACCTCCGACTCCACTGACTTAGTACGCATACTAAATAACAGCCACTACCAACTGTCCTAGGATAAAGTTTTAGACACAGCCTTCGTTTGACCCTGAAACACGTCACACTACAGCAATATCCCAATCAATACTTTGACTTAATCTTGACTTTGTTTTCTCTCCAGTGGTACAGAAGCAAGTGACTCGGGCAGGTCGGGGACATTTCTGAGTAAACTGATGCCTCCTTTTGCCCAAGATGCCGTCTCTCCTTCAAAACTATTCAGAAAGAAATCCTGAACTCAAAGGATTAATTATTTTGTGTGTATAGTTTGTTTTTTGTACACGTTTGGATCACCGTCAATCTGTCCTTTCCCAACACATCAACTTTGCTTACATGAGTAAAGGAAATGCAGTACAATAACAATACATCGTGTAAAGTGAAGTTTTCGCAGATATTTTGGTTTTAGCAAGCCACGCACAGGGTCATTCAACTGCGTAAAACTTTTCATAAGTGCTGAGCAATGTCATTATCGCAGTCAAATGGTCAAGTTTGGGCATTGGTAAACTGTGCCACTCTTGGTAGCATCAGAGCAGAATCCAATGGGCCACGTTCTTCTCTGCCATCTGAACCCCACAGGATTAGCACCCTCTCTCACCCCCTCCTCCTCCCTCCCCTCTTCCTCTCCATAGACAAAAAACCTGCTCAACTCCATGGCAAGGCTGGACTTGATGAGCCCAACCCCTCCCAACTTCTCTAGCCCAGAATGGTACACTCTGCCAGAAGCAGGGAGCATGCAGAGAGAACTCGGCTGGAAGGGAACTGTGAGGGAATGGGTTCCTCCATACGCCAGTCTAAGAGATATAGAGAGTGGTGAGTACAATCCTGACTCTGAACCAACTGAACCATTGGTGGCGGTTGTAGATTTGAGATCCATGAGAGGCCGAGCTTCCTCAGTTCTTTCTGTTTGTATGGTCAACGGTGTCCATACTCCTGATTTCTCACTTGCAGCAGATGGGTTTCCTTGCCTTTCACAGACTCACTGGCCTCGTTAGGTGGGTAGCCCCCATGATAATTGGGAGGATTGTGGTCAGGTAGAGAGCTGCCGAAGCGCCGATATCCTGGATGACTTGTCCCTCGAGTCGAGTAGTTGTGAGAACACTACGGGGAGATCGTCACAGCAGATGTAGTTTGTTTCTCGACCACATGGTGACACGTAGGGAAACTCCGACTCGTAGCGTCCACTCGTATTGATTTTGACTCTCTTGAAGAAAAATTCCAGAAATTTCTTGTCTACAAAAAACACACAAATGCATTTTACAGGCAGATGGCTCGTGTATCTACCTTTGAAGCACGTGATGAAGTTTTTAACTCTAGTATCGTCTAAAAAGAGCTGCAAATTGTTCGAGAAGTAAATTTCCTCAAGATTTTGTTTACAAGGGTGCGGAAACTGACCTGTCCTTGATGGTCGATGTAGTAGAAATATTCCCTAGTTCTGGGGGAGATAGACTGCCCTTGAACGTAGCTCGTTCGGCGGACAAACTGCCGCATAAAGACCTGTAACGCATTATTTTTTTCTTTCACACAGAAATATTGAAATTCCTAGCGTAAACATTCGCTAAATTAGAAGAGAGGGGCGGGGGGCGTGTACGTACAGAGAGACACATGCGCACGCGGGGGTGCGCGCGAGTGAGTTTTGCAGCAGTGTGCGTGGACAAAGATGAGCACGGCAGCAGAAAATACCGAGAAAAAGCAACTGGAAATTATGTGAGCTACTCCGAACGTGTACAGTAGCAGCCAAGTTGCACGAGTCCCCGAGTGCAGTGCGGTGGCTATTGTTGGTGCGCATTTATTAGAATTTTCCTGCCCCGCTGCAGGCGAGTTTGCGGCGCACACGTCGAATGTGAACTGCCTGGCGCTGAGCCCTACCAACGGGCGGACGCTGGTGACTGGAGGAGACGACAGGCGCGTCAACCTCTGGATAGTCGGCCAACCCAACTGCCTCATGGTTAGCTCCGTCGCAATGCAACCTCTTGCGTTTGAACCAAAGTTTTGCAAATCTAGCTATGTCCAATGCAAGGTTGAAACTTGCAGTTGTGTTTCATTCAACATCTAGCACCAAGTACTACTGTAATGCTAAAGGAATGCTGCTTGTACAAGAGATCCATACACATGAAATGTGATGAGATTGGATGTGCAATATTTCCTCCCTGGCAGAGTATCTCGGGTGTCACATCTCCTGTACAGAGTGTGTCGTTCAACTACAGTGAAAACTGGGTCGGAGCTGGCTCCAAATCTGGAGTCATCAAAGTCTTTGATCTCGACGAGAATAAGAGTCAGTTACTCTATTGGCCAAACCATACTGCATGGCAGAAGATGTGTGGGGTTAAATTTCACATGATGCACCGTTGTATTAAAATATTTTTACAGCTAACGTTCACTATAATTATTATAATATGCTTACTGGAATATGAGTGTGCAGAACAACAGTGCATACGTCGTTTGTTAAACTTCAAAGTTGTTTAAAATGCAGACTATATACTCTCACGGTGGTCTCATGTGTGTATGTGCAGCTGTTCGCTCAATCAGTGGTCACAAGGCAGCCATCACCTGTCTCGACTTCCATCGCTATGGCGACATACTCGGCTCAGGCTCCATGGACACCAATGTCAAGGTGAACGGTCAATGGCGTATCAATCGGGTTTTAATGTGCTCTGGAAAAGCAAAGCATAATAGTTTATTCCTAAATCCATTAATAGAAGTTAATTCCTCAATCCCATTAATAGTTAATTCAATGTGTTTGGAGACAATCCATCAATCACCCTATCAAAGGGTTAATGTGTTCGGAGAGAAAGGGGTTAATCCATTATTTCATGAATTAAAGGGTTAATGTGTGTGTGTGTGGTAAAAGAGTTAATCTGCTATTCTCACTCACTGCAGTTGTGGGATGTGCGGAGGAAAGGCTGCATATTCACGTACAAAGGACACCAGGACCTGATCCACAGCATCCAGTTTAGTCCTGACGGGAAATGGATCGTGTCCGCCAGTGAAGATGGCACCGCAAAGGTCTCCCCCCTCCCTCTCCTCTCCTCTCGTCTCACTTTCATGCTTGCTCTCTTACCATTGATGATATAACGACTCCTTTCATGTACAAGTACCCTACACACCTCGTTCCCCTTGCGAATCTGTTTGTAGAGAAGGTTCAGTACACTCGAACCTCCTGTGGCATAACCACTCCGAACTAGAGTACAAGTACCCTACACACCTCGTTCCCCTTGCGAATCTGTTCGTAGAGAAGGGTCAGTACAGTCGAACTACACAAAACTCGAATGACCCCTACACACTTTGTTTTCTCCGCATTGAAGTTGTTCAATTTGATTTCAAAATGCGACTATTTTGTGGATGCGGGCATTGTTGCTAAATTTTACACACCGGCGCGTGTGCATGATTCTGTCAAGCTGAGTAAGTCATAAGAGTTTAACGTGGCAAATGTTATATATTGACCTCCTTCATTAAACATCAACACTGTAGGTGTGTGATACTCAGTACTATAGGTCTCTCTCACTTTCTCTAACTGTGTCATTCAGTTGTGGGACCTGAGCGCGGGAAGAATGGTGACAGAGTTCAAGACCCACAGTGCGGGGGTGACGTCAGTCCAGTTCCACCCAAAAGAGTTCCTCCTGGTCAGCGGGGGAGGCGACCGGACGGCCATCGTCTGGGACCTCGAGAGACTGGAGCCTCTGTCGGTGTGTGGTCCGGAGTCGATGCCCGTCAGGAGAGTCCAGTTTGACTCTGGCGGATCAGTGTTGCTGACTGGAGCCCAGGACTCTCTCCGGGTGAGGATCACTGCATGATACAGCTGGTTCTCCATATGGACACGAATGTGGATTGGCAATCTGCATTAGTGGAATGTGGCAGTATAATGGCTAAACTTAAAGATGTTGCTAAAATCGGGAACCTTATTGCATTCTTTTGATGGGCCCTATTTTTCCAACATTTCTAAATTATGCCCTTCTGTACTGACACATCCCCTTTAAGTGCGTTTGAACCTTCATTTACTCCTTTATAGAATAGTGGCTTTACACTTTGTTGAAGTGCGGCCCATTGGACCATTTTCACGTTTCTATTTTGTGAAACTCTGTGCTGCAGACGTACTCGTGGGAGTCGGCAAAGGCTGAGGATAAGCTGCAAGTTCACTGGGGGAAGGTAGCTGATATGGCCATCTCCGGAGAACAGCTGGTGAGCTCCCTTCAATCGAGGCTGCCCCTGCATTTACTGTGCTTAATTATAGCCATTTCAAGGGAGAAACTCTTTCATAGTTTGATAATTCAGTATTCTCTATTTTTCTTACCTCAAAAGTCTCCCTATTTATTATTGGCAAGCAAGAGAGAGCCTGCCTACTGTTTCAAATTGCTGCGGTGCTGTCACATAATTATACTGTAATGCTTTACGTAAATACACGTACAATACAACTGCTGAAATTTCACACATTGCCAATAATGTCGTAGCTGCGTGTGACTGAATGAAATGTTCACTGTTTTTTTCTCTTGGCAGATTGGGGCCTCCTTTTCCCAGGCCATTGTCAGCCTCTGGTGCATAGACCTCAAGGTAACATACGCGTGACAAACACCAAATGATCACACTTCTCTACCGAGTTCCATTTCTCTCTCTTTTTAGAGGTTGAGACCTTTCTCGGGAGATCCAGTCAGTCCCATAGAGAAGGCTTCACAAGTCATATCCACAAGGTACATCCAGAGGTCTCTTATTGAGTGTGTATTGATATGGGGTCATTGTATTGAATGATGTGTACATGTTTCGACAGTGGCCGGCAACAGTTTGAGTATCAGAGAGAAGAGGTTAAGATGAAGAGACCTTTCACGCAGGCTTCAGGCTCACGGAAGTCAGTAAATTGTGTGCGTGTGTGTGTGCGTGTGTGGAAGGGAGAAAGGTTTTTGAGTATGTATACAGGCATGATGATAGAAAAATTGAGTTTGTATATAGGGGCACAAGATGCTTGGGGATCGAAGCAATTTTAGAGGTGTAATTTGTCCACTCTGCTGAGAATTCTCTTACTCTGCCCTCTCTACATGCAGTGTGTGTGTATGTAAGCCCCTGGCAGAGGATATGGAGGGAGAGGAGGAGGAGGGGGGAGGAGGGGGAGAGAGGGAGGCGAGAGAGGTGGACTCTCCTCCTGTGGAGATCAAAGACGAGGAGAGAGTGGAGATATTTACCTCCAGACAAAGACTCAGTGAGAATCAAGAAATCTTTTTGAACTACAGTAAAATACATAGATAATAATTCTGAGGACTGCATAGAAGTACATTTTAATTTTGTTGTTTGTGAACCTTGTGCAATTTTCATGCCTCGAACCACTAGTTTTTGAGCAGAGTCTTGTTTCTTCCTCTGCAGTGCGCACACCTCCCAAGAACATGACGTTTTCTCCATTCCACCCACCACCACCGACATCATCAGCTAGTAGTGGAGGTCCGGGCGGTGTAGTCCCCCACCTCCCTCCCTCCCAGTTCAACAGTGTGGTTCGAATGGGGGACGGGGGACTGGGGGACAAGAGAAGAGGAGGAGGAGGAGGCGAAGGGAGAGGTGGTGGGGGTGGCAGTGTTGCTGGGAAAAAGAGAGACCCCAGAAGAAGAAAAGAAGGAGGTGTCCGGAATAATCTGATCAAGGACTTTGCACCGAAATCAAAGCCTCCAGTTACGTGCACACATTCTGTGAGAGTGATTGTGTGATACGGTGTCTGTTGCAGGTGAAACCCCAGGTACACGCCCACGCTGCTCATCCCTTTTCTACTCCGTCACTGGAGAAGATGCTGCAAAGAGATATACACACCAGTAGGCCTCTCTCCTCATTCATTTTGAAGTTTTTTCCCCTACTGTATAGCGGGGAATTTTGGAGTTCGTTGATTTTGCAGCATGTTTTAACTCTGTGAAACATTTCTCTCCGTGAAGTTTTGGTGCACTCAGATGTTGTTTTAGTCAAATTCTCATTTGCTAACAAATTGCGAAGTTCTCTCCCTTGACATTTCCTGCTATATATAATACATAATACATAATATACTCCTTATTATCCCCATCATTTCCCTATAAGATCATGCAGACGTGTGCAGCATTCTGGAGAGCAGACTGCAGTCTCTCAGAGAAGTCAGATCACAGTGGTCCACCAGCAACCCCAGGGTGTGTATGGCATGCACGCACAGTGATAGTTACATAGTTCTCTATTCACTGCACTCTCCAGCTATAGTTAAGGTGATCACAGTGGTCCACCAGCAACCCCAGGGTCTGTATGGCATGCACGCACAGTGATAGTTACATAGTTCTGTATTCACTGCACTCTCCAGCTATAGTTAAGGTGATCACAGTGGTCCACCAGCAACCCCAGGGTCTGTATGGCATGCACGCACAGTGGTAGTTACATAGTTCTCTATTCACTGCACTCTCCAGCTATAGTTAAGGTGATCACAGTGGTCCACCAGCAACCCCAGGGTGTGTATGGCACGCATGCACAGCGATAGTTACATAGTTCTCTATTGTTGTATTTCACTGCACTCTCCAGCTATAGTTAAGGTGTTCGGGATAGTTGGTTGCACTGTACTTCTCCAAAATTCCTTGCTAAAAGTACGACAAATTTAGGCCACCCCATTTTTACACTGCACTCTCCAATTCTAGTCAAGGTGTTAAGGATTGTTGGTTAGCCTGTCTTTCCCCTCGTGTTCTTACAAAAAGTACAACAAATTTAGGCCACCCCATTTTTACACTGCACTCTCCAATTCTAGTCAAGGTGTTAAGGATTGTTGGTTAGCCTGTCTTTCCCCTCGTGTTCTTACAAAAAGTACAACAAATTTAGGCCACCCCATTTTTACACTGCACTCTCCAATTCTAGTCAAGGTGTTAAGGATTGTTGGTTTGCCTGTCTTTCCCCTCGTGTTCTTACAAAAAGTACAACAAATTTAGGCCACCCCATTTTTACACTGCACTCTCCAATTCTAGTCAAGGTGTTAAGGATTGTTGGTTTGCCTGTCTTTCCCCTCGTGTTCTTACAAAAAGTACGAGAACTTTAGGCCACCCCATTTTTACACTGCACTCTCCAATTCTAGTCAAGGTGTTAAGGATTGTTGGTTAGCCTGTCTTTCCCCTCGTGTTCTTACAAAAAGTACGAGAACTTTAGGCCACCCCATTTTTACACTGCACTCTCCAATTCTAGTCAAGGTGTTAAGGATTGTTGGTTAGCCTGTCTTTCCCCTCGTGTTCTTACAAAAAGTACGAGAACTTAGGCCACCCCATTTTTACACTGCACTCTCCATTCTAGTCAAGGTGTTAAGGATTGTTGGTTTGCCTGTCTTTCCCCTCGTGTTCTTACAAAAAGTACGAGAACTTTAGGCCACCCCATTTTTACACTGCACTCTCCAATTCTAGTCAAGGTGTTAAGGATTGTTGGTTTGCCTGTCTTTCCCCTCGTGTTCTTACAAAAAGTACGAGAACTTTAGGCCACCCCATTTTTACACTGCACTCTCCAATTCTAGTCAAGGTGTTAAGGATTGTTGGTTTGCCTGTCTTTCCCCTCGTGTTCTTACAAAAAGTACGAGAACTTTAGGCCACCCCATTTTTACACTGCACTCTCCAATTCTAGTCAAGGTGTTAAGGATTGTTGGTTAGCCTGTCTTTCCCCTCGTGTTCTTACAAAAAGTAGAACAAATTTAGGCCACCCCATTTTTGCACTGCACTCTCCAATTCTAGTCAAGGTGTTAAGAATTGTTGGTTAGCCTGTCTTTCCCCTCGTGTTCTTACAAAAAGTACAACAAATTTAGGCCACCCCATTTTTACACTGCACTCTCCGATTCTAGTCAAGGTGTTAAGGATTGTTGGTTAGCCTGTCTTTCCCCTCGTGTTCTTACAAAAAGTACAACAAATTTAGGCCACCCCATTTTTACACTGCACTCTCCGATTCTAGTCAAGGTGTTAAGGATTGTTGGTTAGCCTGTCTTTCCCCTCGTGTTCTTACAAAAAGTACAACAAATTTAGGCCACCCCATTTTTACACTGCACTCTCCAATTCTAGTCAAGGTGTTAAGGATTGTTGGTTTGCCTGTCTTTCCCCTCGTGTTCTTACAAAAAGTACGATGAACTTTAGGCCACCCCATTTTTACACTGCACTCTCCAATTCTTGTCAAGGTGTTAAGGATTGTTAGTTTGCCTGTCTTTCCCCTCGTGTTCTTACAAAAAGTACGAGAACTTTAGGCCACCCCATTTTTACACTGCACTCTCCAATTCTTGTCAAGGTGTTAAGGATTGTTGGTTTGCCTGTCTTTCCCCTCGTGTTCTTACAAAAAGTACGAGAACTTTAGGCCACCCCATTTTTACACTGCACTCTCCAATTCTAGTCAAGGTGTTGAGGATTGTTGGTTTGCCTGTCTTTCCCCTCGTGTTCTTACAAAAAGTACGAGAACTTTAGGCCACCCCATTTTTACACTGCACTCTCCAATTCTTGTCAAGGTGTTAAGGATTGTTGGTTTGCCTGTCTTTCCCCTCGTGTTCTTACAAAAAGTACGAGAACTTTAGGCCACCCCATTTTTACACTGCACTCTCCAATTCTAGTCAAGGTGTTAAGGATTGTTGGTTTGCCTGTCTTTCCCCTCGTGTTCTTACAAAAAGTACGAGAAATTTAGGCCACCCCATTTTTACACTGCACTCTCCAATTCTAGTCAAGGTGTTAAGGATTGTTGGTTTGCCTGTCTTTCCCCTCGTGTTCTTACAAAAAGTACGAGAACTTTAGGCCACCCCATTTTTACACTGCACTCTCCAATTCTAGTCAAGGTGTTAAGGATTGTTGGTTTAGCCTGTCTTTCCCCTCGTGTTCTTACAAAAAGTACACAAATTTAGGCCACCCCATTTTTACACTGCACTCTCCAATTCTAGTCAAGGTGTTAAGGATTGTTGGTTAGCCTGTCTTTCCCCTCGTGTTCTTACAAAAAGTACAACAAATTAGGCCACCCCATTTTTACACTGCACTCTCCAATTCTAGTCAAGGTGTTAAGGATTGTTGGTTAGCCTGTCTTTCCCCTCGTGTTCTTACAAAAAGTACGAGACAAATTTAGGCCACCCCATTTTTACACTGCACTCTCCAATTCTAGTCAAGGTGTTAAGGATTGTTGGTTGCCTGTCTTTCCCCTCGTGTTCTTACAAAAAGTACGAGAACTTTAAGCCACCCCATTTTTGCACTGCACTCTCCAATTCTAGTCAAGGTGTTAAGGATTGTTGGTTTGCCTGTCTTTCCCCTCGTGTTCTTACAAAAAGTACGAGAACTTTAGGCCACCCCATTTTTGCACTGCACTCTCCAATTCTAGTCAAGGTGTTAAGGATTGTTGGTTTGCCTGTCTTTCCCCTCGTGTTCTTACAAAAAGTACGAGAACTTTAGGCCACCCCATTTTTACACTGCACTCTCCAATTCTAGTCAAGGTGTTAAGGATTGTTGGTTTGCCTGTCTTTCCCCTCGTGTTCTTACAAAAAGTACGAGAAATTTACTATACCACAATATTACCAAATATACGCTTTAAGGCGTATATGTTGTGTATTAAATCGTATGGCACTGGCTCTATAGGTGTCACTAGAGGCAGCTATCAACTCTGGAAACCAGTCAGTAATAGTTGATCTGTTGAATGTCCTCTTACTAAAGAGGTAAGCTATACCAGTGTTCATACACTACTGCATAGCCATGAGCTTTTAAAATTGCGGTAAAACCCTTCACCTAACATAACTCTCAATAACTTCTTTTTCAGAACTGTATGGAATCTAGACATGGCAATTCTAGTACTTCCAGAGCTCAAAGTCTTGCTAAGAAGCAAGTATGAATGGTAAGCGGCCCTCTACTGAACCACCATACATTGGGTCTCTATAATATACCTTGTGTTGTTGAAGGTATGTGAGGTGTGGGTGCGAGGTGGTAAAACTAGTGCTGAAGAGCTTCGGCCCTGTGATTAAGACCAATCTCGCCACACCGCCCGGGGCTGAGGGAGCCAGGGGGGGCGTGGACATCAGCAAAGAAGAGCGGTATGTACATACGAATGTAGTTCTTCATGTTGTTGATGTCGTATATAGGATATGGGATTTGTTCATTTTTGTGTGATTTTGCCGGGCACAAATAATGCTTTAGGGGTAATAGGCCCATTATAAAACGCGAGTCCGTGGAATCTACGCATGTTAGAAGCCCGAGGGCTTTGCAGTACTGACAACTGTATTTTGTCATTCGTAGTTACGTTTTTTGCCGGATTTTCATACACTGTTGGCACTTGTGCATGTTTTACATCTCTCTACCCTCCCTGCCTGCCCCTCGATCTGTCAGGTACGAGAAATGTCAGACGTGCTACTCTCATCTGGTGGTGCTGAGGGAGGACATGGAGAAGGTCGGGAAGGACTCCAGCACTGTCGCAGCAGACGCCATACGAGACACCTCTCTACTGGACTGCTTCTCTGTCTTAGACTAAAATGATTGTGCAGTGGTATAACTTGCAAGAAACCTGTTTTACAATAATCTCTCCATAATATATATAGTGTATTGTCTTGCAATCACTGCATGATAGGGGAAGGCCTCCAATCGTGAATATTCTAAGTGGGTGGATATTCTAATTGGTTCGATACACCCTTTCGGCATTTCCATGTAACCCTTCATCTTGAAGTGCATTGTAAAGCGAGTTCCAGGTTGGACCACCATTCTGGTTCACATTATCCCTTGCCTGAATCCAGTCATGTAGTATCTGATCCTGGTACTCAGACACTGTTGGATGGTTGTAGTTGTTCACAGTATGGGGAGAGAGGCCTAAGCGAAGACCCACTCTTTTGGTAATGTCTTTGTCCAGACCTTTAAGTACTTTCAGTGCATGGATCAAATCAGCACCACTACAGTCCAATTGACCGGCTGTAAAACTATGTGGATGAGTACTTTGTGAGCACCACAGGGAAATTGGCATAACTGTGTCTCCTTTTATCTTAATAGAGATTCGCTCTTCTTTGGGCTCACCTTCACCTGTCCACGTTGTAAATAGTTCAATCTTTGGGCAAAGCTTTCCTGGTTCATACTCATAAACATCAAGCATGTCTATATGACTTACAAACACAGGCTCAATGTTCCATCCTTCTGTTGGGGGCTCAGGTAGAGACGCAGTGATATCTTTGGTTGTATAGTCACATGAAATTGTTGTCGAGTTACATTTTGTCGCATTTCGATACTCGAATTTCACTGCATTAACCAACCACGGTTCATTTTTAGTTATGACAATAGTTGCCCCACCATCTCTTTCATAGAAAACAAAAAGTGCTAATTTCAGTCGGTACCCTAATATACTCCAAATAATCCACAAACAACAGAAATGTTTCGTTTCGATTTCACCATACGATTCTTGCAATGGAAATTTACCATCACATAGAGGATGAAAGCGATAGGGTGGTGTGTCATCTGCTTCAAGGAAAACTAACGAACCTTCTTTTTCTTGGATTGCACAGTGCTGTATCCGGACTCGAACAGGAGCTAGTAGTTCATCACTTGCTGTTATCATGTATGTTGCACTTACTGTGGGCAGAAGCCCGTACCTTCTTGGTAGGATAGAGTCATCATCAATTATTCCTCATCACGGTAACTGAAATTCTGATGGATTTGTATCGCTTATATACAGTTGGAAAATGTAGACTAATGCCAACTTCATCCCAAGTGAAATCTTTCTGGAAGCCCCTGTATTTACGTTGTTCAGTCAAGAAAACGTCACCCCTTCTCTTCGGAAGAAGAAGTGGAAAATAGCTGACCAACTCTGAAGAGAGGGTGTGAAAATAATAATAGATACTGGTACTTTATTCACTTCCCCAATCTTATGTTAACACTGACCTGTATTAGCTTCTGTGAGTTGAGTTTTGGTCATGATGGTTTCCACTGTCTCCTCGACATTAGCTGAAGAGAAGGATAAAATACATGGCAAGGAACACAGCAAAAGCAACTAATCCATACTGGTATATATATTATGTACCAAGGACAGCTTCAAGTAAGGAATTTTGACTTGCTGACCCAGGCATTGAAAAAGTTGGTGAGGGAGGAGGTGAAACTGGAGCAGAGCAGTAATGATGTGTAGGGGAAGATTCAATCATTGGCCATGGTGTGGAAGTTGGTAGTGGGGGTGGGGTAATTGACCATGGTCGGGGAGATTTGGGAGATTCACCATGATGTGGAAGTTAGTAGTGGGGTAATTGACCATCTTGGGCACTCGATAGGGAGAGATGATGAAAATTTTGGATGATCAGCTGGGTCCGAACCTGCACAAGATGAACTAGCTTGCGGTTAGTGTCACAGAGTAAGCCCCGCCTTCCATCTAGCTGCGGAGGCTTTAGTACGCAAGCCAGACCCTTACGCAAGTATTGGACTATATAGTACCACCTAGATGCTTATAGTTTTAGCAGCCTAATTAGCAAGCTGCTCCACTTGACGGCCGCCCTCGTGTCACAAAGTCACAAATCCCCCGCGAGACTAGCCAACAGAGAAGTGTTCACCGTTCATACTTTTTTCAGCCCGCGGTTCAGTTATCACGATTCGAACTGGATACACCTCTCCTGGCACACGTACTCGGGAATGGTTCCTAAACCGGGTGCCTGGCCCGGCCTGGTCCTGTCGACGTGCAGAGCGACACGCCCAGGCGCAGCTAGATCGCCGAGAGAGGCGTGTCTCGGACACGGTCATGTGAATCGTATATACTATATAGCGCGTTGAGGAATGCACGACCTTCGATGACGTGCGCTTAGTTTTTTGACAACACGGACGGAGAATTCGCTTGAAACAACACAGAGAGTTGTAAGGATCAAAGTAAGGTGCTGGCTTGGCCCTAGGGCTCACGCTGTGAGTGTGACGGAGTTATTGCCGAGAGGTAGGGGATGTGGGGATAATAGCTTTCTTACATATTACATCGAGTCAGTTCTCCGAATCCCACTTGGTTTTATACAGCACGCTCTTTTATCTTTACGGGAAAGAAATTGCTGTGTCAGCATAAATTTCACAATGACGCAATCTGCACATGTCCGACCTCCCACCTCCTCTGGTGTTTGGGGCCGGGGATGGTCAGCGCTGGGATGTATATACGTATGTTAACGTTTACACAAACGTTTCCCAGAGCGTGCGCAAAAAGCAGTGGTGTTACGTCGGGTTTGGCTTTCCATATATAAGAAAAATGTTGAACATTGTTGGCGAGCGGGAGCGACCCAACTTGGGATTTTTCCGCGATGTTCGGGCTGCATAACGTGCCGTCAGCGCACAGCTTTCCTTTCGTGAAGCAAGACAGAGCTACCTGTCGCCTTTACATGCGTACTGTATATTGCCAGAACGGTGAGCAGGTGAGCAGAACGGTCCTTACCTTACGACGGCAGTAGGCTAGGCAGCGATCGATATCAGGCTGCCCGACAACGGGGCGTGTGTTTAGGTGGTCCACCAGGCAGCTGGCATGCAGCAGTAATGTGCACGAGCAATCGTAGCGTATTTGCAAGTTGCACCTTGGAACCATGAAGATTGGGAAGAGGTATATACCGTCCATCAAAGAAGCACGCGTGTGCGCGCACGCGCGTTAGTATTATGATATTCATCGCAGTTGGGTGTAACCGCAACCACTCGAGATAAGTGGTTACTGAAATTCCTTGGCCCGTGGTTATTGACCAGACCCTTCTCCCGCTCTCGCGCATGCGTTTACGCGCGTGCGCTTATTTTTTGTGAAGGGTCTGGGCACCAGACTACCGTCATCATGACCCGGCCACCGTCAGTATACGCGCGCGCGTAGCCTTGGACTTACGCAAACACAGCTAGCCTCGAAACCAGGCCGGCCTTCTGCCTCCTCCACGCGCGCATGATCCGCGATCCGTATACCTACGCGTGGGAGTATTTTCTGAGGCACAGATAGAAGGCTAGGCTAACTGTAGAGCCGGTCGGACACGGTCACGTGATCGTACGAGAATCCGTTGCTTTGGTGAAGAATGCTAGTGAATGCACGACCTTCGACGACCTAGTTTGTTGACAACATGACACTACATATTACATCGAGTCAGTTACAAATCCTCTCCGAATCCCGCTTAGTTTTGACAGCAGCTCTTTTTCTCCCATACATATCGTTACGGGGGAGAATGCGTGTCGCATAATTTCTTTACAATGACGCATCCCTGCGTATGTATAATAATACGCTCTGCTCTGATGGGATACTCCCACGCGTAATAATAACGTACGGAGTATGCGCGCGTGGAGGAAGCGGAAGGTCTGGTTTCGAGGCTACACCACCCCTTTTCGCAGAACATTCTAGAGATGGGTGACGCCCTTCCTGCATTCCTGCAAAGCGGCCCTTTCGCGCCTAGGGGCATACCGCTCGAGGATAAAAAGCGTTTCCCACAGCAGCTACAGCAGTAATAAGTGCATTGCGCTCCGAGCTAAATGCACCAATTACCATGGATGTAATCAAGGGGTTAGAGCAAGAAGGAGTAAAGGTGCACAAAAGTGTAAAAGAAACTGGCCGCATACTCGGCGTCGGTTCTTTTGGGACGGTAGTGGAGCTAAATATCAAAGGTTTCGGCGGATGCGCGGGAAAGAAGATACATGATATTTTTGTTCCAGAAGGAGGTTTTAAGTTTCTCATAAAAGAGTGCAAATTAATGTCGGGACTAATTCATCCTGACATAACAAAATTTCTTGGGGTCTGCTTACTTCCATCAAGCAAATTTCCTGCACTGGTTATGGAGTTAATGGACTACAGCTTTGAAGATGTCATTGAAAATAAACCAGCAACGTTCGAGAAACTTGCCCTAACAACAATGATTTCGATTTTTATTGATGTAGCAAGTGGTCTTGCTTACCTACATAGTCGCACTCCACGTGTCCTTCATCGTGATCTTACTGCTCGAAATGTTTTGCTTGACAAATACATGAATGCTAAAATCACGGATTTTGGAAATTCCAGAATCATTGAGACAACAATAGCGATGAAAACAATGACCCAGATCCCTGGTACCCAAGTTTATATGCCTCCTGAGGCACTCGATGTTCAATCTAGGTATAATGATCGCCTAGATATTTTCTCTTTTGGCCACCTGGCCCTTTATACACTAATTCGTGAGTTTCCAAAAGACATTCTGCCAGCCACATATTTAGCTCCTGATGGTAAGCTGGTTGCAAGAAATGAAGTTGAACGACGAAGTAAGTACATGGTAAAGCTAAATGCAGCGCTACCTGAAGAAAACCACAATTTGTACCACCTTACAAGGCAATGTCTACACAATGACCCTTCAAAGAGACCATCTTCCACTGATCTCGGTCATTGGCTTCAGGAAATTCTCAATTTTCAACAAGGAGATTTTCAAGAGACAATAGAAGACCCATATTTATCTGAAGAGGCAGTTAGAGTGCAGCTTTCACTACGTGAAATGGAAAAGCATTTAAATGAATATCCATCTGATGATATTCAATATTATGAGGTATGCTCATATCTGGTGATGATTTCTGCTGTCTTAGTTCCAATTTATTGCCACCCACAATTTTGTGGTGCTATTCCTAGAAATATGAATTGGCTTTACATTAGCACTATTCCTGGAATTGCTACATATAGACATAATAGTTGGGGTGTGTTTATTTCTTGGAACTACAGTATGATTAATGGGCATAAGTAAACACATGTGAAGATCCTATTTAATGAGGAAGGAGGAGCCAGAAAACAGCGGAAGGCAGAACAGGAGTTAAGAGAGGCCAGCACGGAGGCGGAGACGGACGATCGGCTGAGAGAAGAAGACATTAGTGAATCAAGAGCAGAGGGTCGATACAGGAGTGGTATCGTAAAGGCTGGCAGAGGGTGCGCGGGAGTGGGAGGAGCGAAAAGGGAAACGAAGTGTGTGTGGGTTTTGTCGTCTACAGTTCTTTTTTCAATTCTCATGCTTCTGTGGGATGTAGAATGTAACATATTTTCTTTTCTCTATTTTCATGTCGTTATCGTTTGCGTGTTTAACACAGGTCTGCTAGAAAAGAAATCTAAAAGCAAGACGAAAGGATGGAGAGCATATTCTTTTACAATTGATTATAAGAAAGGAACCTTCCAATACAACAAACCAAGTGTAAGTTTTTACAAACGAGTTTTGAAATAATAGTATCCTGATTTCATGTGACTATAGATGCTTGGTGGAAAGAGCAACGCAATTAAATTAGCCGACATTACTGAAATTAAGGAGATGAAGCCAAATGGAATTCGGTTCTCATTTGAAGTCCACTTTGAAGGAAAGAACTCACCTTGGGAGCTTAATGTATACTCGGAGGTATAGTCTATATAATTATACATTAGTGTCAGACATAATATTATAACATAGCGGCTATAGCTATTCCAGTAGCTAGCTATCTTAATTATGAAGTACTTCTTGTCTGACTGGCGGCACACAGTTTCACAGTGGCGTAGCCATGATGAGTTGACTCAGGGCTCGAGTGAAGCCGAGCTCGAGGCCGAGCTAGACAGACACACCACGCGTGCACACCATCCTGGTTAAACCAATGCCTTCTCGAGCCATTTCAGGGTGCCTTTCACTGGCCATTTACCCCATGCTTTCAGCTCCATGAAGTGTTTCAGGTTGTCGGGTAGCTATGTGTGCTCCGCATATGCACCAACGCAGCAGCGTATAGTGCAACAGAGCATATGAGTAGCTGAAGGACCACTATGGGGCATACCACATGGTCGTAGCCGCTAGCTTGGATGAATGGGTAGTGCATGGATACTTACACAATATGCATACTTCTTCCAGGTTAAGAGTTCAGCGTATCGTTGAAGTATAAAGTTACTCGGAGGATGCTTTTTTCACCCCATATCCAGTCGTTTCAGCCTTTAGATTCTGTAACAAGACACATACAGGCTGCGCATGCGCACAGAAAGTTACAACGCATGCGCACACGCCCTGCGTACTACTTATCAGAAAACATTCATTATGCAGGACGAGAGACAGCAATGGAAAGAAGCGCTGACTAGCCGCCCGGGTCAAAACTAAAGTCAAATTATCGCTGATGTGACAGTGATACAGAAGAGTATATATGTATATGACTATACAACCTACGGAGGGATATGGGCAAACAACATGTGTACGAGAGGAAAGGGGTCTGAGGGATTCACAAAGCATATCTCCTGACCAGAAAAGTGCTTCATCATCATACAGTACCCATCATGAACTGGAGTTTACTTCGCCTTCACAAGTGAAGCCTAAGGCAACTACACAACTTGAAACTTGCACACCACACGACAGATCTGAAGAAAAACCATACCAAAATATTTCGAGATTCGAGTCAAGGTCAGTGAAAAACACATCAAATACGCCTCAGTCGCACTTGACAATACCACGGTCACCTTCGGATCCAGCAGATTTAGCACATTCGAGTGACTCCAATTAGACCAGAACAGCAAATCTTAAGGCTACTATGCACCAGTCAAAACGGCATCTTTCCACTCTTCCAAAAAGAGTTCTACCTTTCTCGCTCCCCATTCAGTTTAGAGCATCCAATCGGAGAGAGATCCCCTGTTTTCAGTTCCAGAGATGCCATCTATGATGTCATCCGCACCCCACTAAGTAGGTACCAGTACAGAATCGTGGCGGCCACCAACACAACAAGCGACGTCACAGTTGAGGCCGCTTCACCGTCCTTCAACACGATAATTGCTTTCATGCGAAAAGTCCCACTATTAGGGGCTGACAGACAGAAAAACACAGGGGATCTGATAATCTAATAGTGCCTTACCCGTTCGACCGAAGAAATGTTTTTCACACTCCTTCAGAAATTGAGAATAATACATGCTACAGCGCTATTCACCTGCCCCACCCAGGGCACCAAAAATGCCGTCATACAGCCAATACTGTCGGTATGAGGACCCCCTCATCTAGAACACCAGATCAGTAGCGGAGAGTGATTTGCCCAAGAAGATCTTGGCTCTCCAGTGAAACATGTCGCATACCTTCACCAGAATGGCAAGGCCTCCATTCCAACCAAACCAGAAATACCAGTACCAATATGAACAGTACAGCATCGGCATCAGCAGCACAGTCAAACTCCCAGAGAGCAGCGCACCTCCGATTGGAAGTCCATACAACGATGAACAGTCAGTAGGTGACGAAAGCACTAATGAATCCTCAGAGGACGACATTTATGTTACTACCAGAGGAGATACAAATTCAATATCAGAACAACTATTTGCACCAACGGTAACTGTTACCAACACACCCCCTGATATGCCAAGTGATACTATCAAAGCCGTGGATACAGAAATAGCCAAGGAAAAGGTAACAGTCATGATAGCACTAACTCTTCACACACAGCAGAGCATTTGTGTAAAATACATGTGAGTCATGGTGTTTGTGTTCACGTGCATAATCTGATACTTCGTTTTTTTTATTTAGGCTCATCATTAGAGGATCGTCTAAAGAGAAGCCTGTCCATAACCCTCAACACTTACAGCAGCATCACTAGATTGCAAATGTTTGCACTTTTCTTATCTGTTATACAACACCATTGTAAGGAAATGCATCCTTCACAGGTCATGATGGGAGAAGTATATAAGGCTCAATGAACTCAAACCTAGTTGCGGTAAGAGTACTTGACCGAAGTGAAACATGGAGAAGTTGAAAATGAAATAACAATCATGAGCCAAGGTTGTCATCATAATGTCATAAGACTATATGGAATTATAAGAGAAGGTAAGTTCAGTTTAATTATCTCAAAATAATAAAATCTGAGTTTATAGGTGACTTCTCACTGGTCTGGTGATCGCGAGTTTTTATCCATGGAAAGGAGACTTAAAAAAGACATATTACAGGTATACTACTGCAAATAGATAATGACACAGCTAGCATCAAAACATGTTTTCCGTTATGTAGAAAGAAAAGCAATCTCATGAGTTTTTAATGAGATGTATGAAGATGTTAGCAATGGAATGCTCTTACTCTGTGAGAGAGGATGGGATCGCATCGGGTAAGATCATATCACCACCCTAGCATGAGCAAACTGTAGGTAATGTTTCGATTGTGTCTCAGGACCTGGCAGCACGAAATGTTTTGCTTGATGAGGACAAGATTTGCAAAGTTTCCGACTTTGGACTGCTGCGAGAGGTTCCGAGAGATAAAGGTATCTATATATCATCACAAAGCAATTCGCCGTCACCAATACGGTGGATGGCACCCGAGAGTATTACCGATAACATCTTCTCACCTGGCACTGATGTTTGGAGTTTCGGAATAGTGCAGTGGGAAATGTTCTTCCCTGACAAACCACCCTACTATGACATGGATATCATGCAAATAGCCTCAAAAGTTTGCAGTGGCTATCAAATGCCTATCCCTAGAGGGTGTCCAACGCTTGTAGCACAGATCATGAGAGGTTGTTGGGAGCGTGATCCAAATAACAGGCCTAATTTTCTGCTTATTTCAACTCTTCTAACTAATCTGAGACCATTATTAGCTACAGCATAGGATAGAAGCATGGCAAACAAAATAGGATTATCTAACTTTCTCGTTTGGAGCATAGTTAGCAAAAAATGTATGCCATTATGTATCTTTTATAATCCTTAGCATTTATAATACACACGCGCTATTCTTGCTACTACCCTGGGCACACGCAGTCGATTGGCGAGCGAAGCAAGCCACTTAGTCGTTCGAATGCAGATTGAGAAGCCTATAGTCGTCTGAATGCGCATTGTAAATGCGGCGGCCAGGCTGGCAACGCATAACCGCACGATGAACGTGCTTCATTTCTCGCCTCTGTCAAAGTTGCGCGAGCTGGGAATTGCACACTGAGCTGACTCAGCAAAAATCGTCACACTCATAACCTGGCACACCTGTGTTTGCCAATCGTCGTCGATGCGTACGTATGCGAGCGTGTGGAATCCGTGGGTGTCTTCTGTTTTTGCAACTCACTAGCGTGCGCTAGCAATTTCCGCATAGTAGCCACGTAACGCTGTAAGCTTGCCGCAGCTAGACCTCGCACAGATGGACGCTATTAGGAAGCTCAAACAGATGTCAGAGTGGTTGATCGATGACGAGAGAAACCGGCCGCAAACTCGTGAGTAGGCTACCTTCGGGTTGTGGTGGAGTTCACCAATCAAAGGTGCGCGAAGAGGATCACGAAGCATTGATAATCGTAATGGAGGTGCTTCTCTGACTCGTGAATCTAATGTCGGAGCCACATCATACAAAATTCTTCGGCGGTCATGCATGCGGTATACCATCTAGCTCTATACCAGCGTGCGCTGCATGGAGATGCTGGATCCTAGTGGAAGTCAGGAATCATCGGAAACGATACACGAAGGATTTATTTTCTCCCGTCCTACACAGTGTCGATATCAGTTTTTATGACTTGCCAATGGCTTTTGGCTTACGACGTTCGCACGCCGTGTTTTCTTCACCGTGATCTTCCCGCCATAATGTTTTGCTCAATGAGACCGCAAAAATTACCGATTTGGAAATTTCAGGATCGTTGATGGTTGACCAGTGACCCTGACCGATACTTTACGCTTCCGGCACTCATCCTAGGGTTTCCAAGTATCTTTTGCCTCCTAGATACGCTGACTCGGGAAGCCTTGCAGAACGAACAACTGAAGTGTGAACGTGCGACAGGTGAATACATGTGTAGCGTCTTACACGTCGGCATGCACCCTAGTTTCTTCAGTAGATGCTCTCGTCACCTTCAACTCGTCTTGTCTCTCTGTATAACCCTACGTCCACTAAGCGCGACACATGGAAAAGTTAAACCAAAGCATTATACGCAAGAATCAGACCACCTTTGTACAAGCTACACCGTGCAGTGCTTCTCACACAACCACACATAGCACAGCATCATCGCATCACTGCTAGCTTACGGGATAATTCAGAGACGACCGAGAGTTTCTGAAGAGAGCATCTCTGAAGAAACTGAGGTGCATGCTACAGATGAAGTAAAGATCTCATAAAACACATGCATAGCTTTCATCGTTCAACAGGCGTCAGCACAAAACGTACCGAACACGACGTATGTTGATGTGCCTGTGCAAAGAGTGCACGCGCCAAATGGGCTGAGGCAGTGGTACTAAGCTGCTAGAATGGTTGAATGTCTTTATACATATTCGTTTAAGCTATGTCGCATGTGAAGCAGACTAATCAACGACTAGCGTAAGTCCTCCTGATTATAAACAATGCAATTGCTTTCCACAGGCGTCATGCAGAACTACAGAGCCGAGCGTATGTTGCGTGCATGTACAAAGAGTGGCATGCCCAAATGGGGCAGGTGGGGCTGAGTCGGTGGGACTAGATGCTAGAATCTTTGAATGTCTATACATTCATGTTTTAGCTTGGTCATGCAGCAGACTCCACGACGAAGTAGGTCACTCATGATTAATCACGCCTCATGCTCTCGCCGCAAATGCTCGTAGGTAACATTCATGAATGTTGGTCTAGTAAATTCCATTTAACCCTCCTCGGCGAGTATGTGCAGCGAGGGTTACAGACCAGTAGTTGGTTTGTCTGTCCGTCTGTGTGCCGACGCTTATTCTGGCACTACAGCCATGGTTGGGCACATGATCCAAACAAAAGGCTTACTTTCCTGCTGATATCCAACTTCCCTCACTCGTCGTGACCATTTAGAAATTAATTTTAGTGGATGCCTCGTTTTTCCTTGCATGTTTTTACTATTGGAGCGCGTTAAAGTCGCAGGAAACATCGTGTGGTATGGTGCGTCAAAACTATTTCCCCCGTAAACCTCTGTAATCGGGGTGAGGGACCGTTTTCGGGGCACGATCGTTTTTCGCATCGACGATTCAATCTCCTTTCGTGCGAATCAACGATAAAGCGACAGAATTCTTTCATAAAGGCGAAAATTCTTGGCTTAATTGAGGCGGCGACCAATGGCTTGGCTTACCTGCACGGTCGCACGCCGTGTGTTCTTCACCGTGATCTTACCGCCATAAATGTTTTGCTCAATGACCGCAAAAATAACCGATTTTGGAAATTTCAGATCGTTGATGAGTTGACCAGTGACCCAGACACTATAGCTTTAAGCACTCATACGAGAGTTTTCCAAAGTTTATCTTTGCCTCTAGATACCTGACTCCGGAGCCCTTGCAAAACGAACTGAAGTGAACGGCGAAGTGATACATGTGTAGCGCTTACCCACCCCGCATGCACCTGAGTCTTCATAGATGCTCTCTTCAAACTCTTTTGTCTCTCTGAATACCCTATACCCGTCCTAAGCGCTACACATGGAAAAGTTAAACAAAGCATTACCAGAATCAGACCACCATTTGTACAGCGACAGTGCAGTGCCTTCACAACACCCAAACATAGGCCAGCATCTGCAGACCTGCTAGCTTCGGGTAATTCAGAGAGACAAGAAGAGTTTGAAGAGAGCATCTATGAAGAAACTGAGGTGCATGCTACAGATGAAGAAAGGATCTCATTTTTTATAAAACAAATGCAATAGCTTTCAACAGCGTCAAGCAGAAACTACAGAGCACGACGTATGTTGATGCATGACAAAAAGTGCACGCCCAAATGGGCTGAGGCAGGTGGGACTAGATGCTAGAATGTTTGAATGTCTTTATACATTAATGTTTAAGCTATGTTCCATGGGATCAACTCAACGACGACATAAGTTCACTCATGATTAAAACAAATGCAATTAGCTTTCAACAGGCGTCAAGCAGAAACTACAGAGCACGACGTATGTTGATGCATGACAAAAGAGTGCATGCCCCAAATGGGGTCAGGTGGACTAGATGCTAGACTCTTTGAATGTCTTATACATTATGTTTAAGCTATGTTCCATGGGAAGCAGACTCAACGACGATAGGTCACTCATGATTAATAACGCCTCATGCTATCGCCACAACATGCTCGTTAGGTAACTTCATGATGTTGGTCTAGTAAATTCCCATACCCTCGGCGAGTATGTGCAGCGAGGGTTACAGACCAGTAGTTGGTTTGTCTGTCCGTCTGTGTGCCGACGCTTATTCTGGCACTACAGGCCATGGTTGGGCACATGATCCAAACAAAAGGCTTACTTTCCTGCTGATATCCAACTTTCTCACTCGTCGTGACCATTTAGAAATTAATTTTAGTGGATGCCTCGTTTTTCCTTGCATGTTTTTACTATTGGAGCGCGTTAAAGTCGCAGGAAACATCGTGTGGTATTATGGTGCGTCAAAACTATTCCCCAGTAACTCTGTATCGGGGTGAGTGGACCGTTTTCGGGGCAACGAATCGTTTTCGCATCGACGATTCAATCTCCTTTCGTGGCGAATCAACGATAAAGCGACAGAATTCTTTCATAAAGGCGAAAATTCTTGGCTTAATTGAGGCGGCGACCAATGGCTTGGCTTACCTGCACGGTCGCACGCGTGTTTCTTCACGTGACTCTTACCGACCCATAACATGTTTTGCTCAATGACCGCAAAAATAACCGTTTTGGAAATTTCAGGATCGTTGATGAGTGACCAGTGACCCAGACACTATAGCTTAGCACTCATACGAGAGTTTCCAAAGTATCTTTTGCCTCCTAGATACTGACTCTGGAAGGCCTTGCAGACGAACTGAGTTGACGCGAAGTGAATACATGTGTAGCGCTTACATCGCATGCACCTGGTTCTTCATAGATGCTCTCTTCAAACTCTTCTTGTCTCTCTGAATTACCCTACGGTCCTAAGCGCTACACATGGAAAAGTAAACAAAGCATTACCAGAATCAGACCACCATTTGTACAAGCTACAGTGCAGTGCCTTTCAACAACCCAACACATAGGCCAGCATCTGCAGACCTGCTAGCTCGGGTAATTCAGAGAGACAAGAGAGTTTGAAGAGAGCATCTATGAGAAACTGAGGTGCATGCTACAGATGAAGAAGGATCTCATTTTTATTAAAACAATGCAATTAGCTTTCAACAGGCGTCAAGCAGAACTACAGACACGACGTATGTTGATGCATGACAAAAGAGTGCACGCGCCAAATGGGCTGAGGCAGGTGGGACTAGATGTCTAAGAATTTTGAATGTCTTATACATTAATGTTTAAGCTATGTTCCATGGGAAGCAGACTCAACGACGACGTAAGTCACTCATGATTAACAAATGCAATTAGCTTCAACAGCCGTCAAGCAGAAACAGAGCACGACGTATGTTGATGCATGACAAAAGAGTGCATGCCCCAAATGGGGCAGGTGGGCTGGTCATGGGACTAGATGCTAGAATCTTTGAATGTCTTTATACATTAATGTTAAAGCTATGTTCCATGGGAAGCAGACTCAACGACGAGTAGGTCACGTCATGATTAATACGCCTCATGCTATCGCCCCACCAAAATGCTCGTCGTCACATTCATGAATGTTGGTCTAGTAATTCCATTTAAACCTCGCGAGTATGTGCAGCGAGGGTTACAGACAGTAGTTGGTTTGTCTGTCGTCTGTGTGCCGACGCTTATTCTGGCACACAGCCATGGTTGGCACATGATCCAAACAAAAGGCTTACTTTCCTGCTGACTCCAACTTTCTCCACTCGTCGTGACCATTTAGAAATTAATTTTAGTGGATGCCCTCGTTTTTTCTTGCATGTTTTTACTATTAGGAGCGCGTTTAAATAAATAAAAAAACGTCGTGTGGTATGGTGCGTCAAACTATTTTCCCCCTTAAACCTCTGTAATCGGTGTGAGGGACCGTTTTTTCGGGGCAACGAATCGTTTTTCGCTCGACGATTCAATCCTTTCCGTTGGCGAATCACAAACTGATCAATAACGACAGAATTCTTTCCATAGCGAAATTCTTGGCTTAATATGAAGGCGGCTACCAGTAAGGAAGAGAGGCGATCACTGCGCGCCGATTTTTGCGATCGGGTTGGAGAGACTTCTCGGGGCGCCTGTGGCCCTATCGTTCCCTTCCCAAACAAACGTCCCCGCCTCTACTGGTTTCGAGTAAGTTAACTTTCCCACCTGGATCACGAATGTCGCATGTGAGGAAGTTTCGTCGTGCCGCATATAACTGGTCCGTTCGCCCTCATCCGAGATTAGTTTCCTTTCGTTCGTCGCCTCTTAGCCGTAGAAATATTCGTCGCACTAAAAAGAATCGTCGCTATTAAAGGAGAATCGCGGGCCCGCCCCGAAATCGATTCGTCGTCAGAAAACGGATTCGGAAACGATTCTTCTCACGACTATTATGGCGGGCCGCGCCATACCACGGCGCGTGCGCACCGAGTGAAAAACAATTTGCGCATGCTCGTGTGTGGCGTTACAACAAGGGCAACTCTTCAATTTGAAGTACAGCATAATGGGATGCTACCAGCACCTGGAACTTGTCAATGTTAAAGTGTTTAATAAAAATGCAAGAACTGGCGACTCCTCGGCTTGGCTCATTCGGAATTCTGGTGGAACTGACTCATCAGGGCGGAAGTTTCGCCGGGAAAAAAGATTCACGAGCTCTTATTGTCGACGGAGATCCAGTCTCCTCTCAAAGAGTGTACGCTATGTCGGACTGATTCCACCCCAGCATTGCGAAAGGGTCTACGGACGGCGTCTGCAACCTGCCGTCCATAAACCGCTCCGCGTTGGTCATGGAGCGTAATGGACACAGTCTTGAGGGGTCTGGAGGAATGTCCTCGAGAATAAGACTTTCCATCTCCCGCTCACGACGGCTACGATCCATCCCTTATCGACATACCACGGTCTCACTTAACCTACCGGTCGGACCCGACGCCGCGGTTCTTCCACCGCGACTGACTGCGCGACGTTTACTCGACAGGTATATATATCCCGCCTCGGCCATCCCCGAAGGGTTGCAAAGCGCATGCCGTGAATGAAAGAGTTCTCCTCGCTGCTAGGCTTAGAAATCGACGGCCGGCACTGTTGTAACGCGACGTGGCGTACAAATCTGCGCATGCGCACTTATACACGTACGACGACGGTCGAGAAAATTACTCTCGAACGAACGACAGGTTTGGTATCCAGACGCTAGCTCTTAGCTCGTTTTCCCAACCTACATGCTGGAAGGCTAAGCATGTTGGGTGAAGCAATACTGAGGGCTTGATACACTGGGCAACCTTCCTTCAAAAATGTTTGCTCTCCTCTTGGTGCGGTCTATCATCGGAGCCGAGCATTTTTCACTTCGGTGTCTGTAATATTTCTCCAAGAATTTTGTGGTTCCTATTTTTTTGTTCTGCGCTGGTGAGGGAATAAGCAGACACTAATGGTATTTCTGCCCATTCCCTGGTGTGTGTTTAATTCCCCGTGACCACCAGATGAACCCGCTCAATAACAAGAATATTTCAAGTCATGCAAAAACACATTTAATGGTTGTGGAGGGTGCAAGGCAGTGCACAGCAACACTATTCACACTCAACTATCTTTTGAGACACACGCATAAAGTGTGTTGGAGGGTCAGTGGTTTGCTATTGAGCGAGGTCAGAGAGCTTTTCGTACCCATGATGTAAAAATTGAAAACCGCAACTTTATTAACACTCGCGGTAGGAATGTTATTACAACGTTTTAAAAGGTTCGCCTGATTGAGAGGAGGTAGAGAGCTGTTTCCTTGCTGCCCGTGTGGTGGCTCAGGGGAGAGAGAGGGAGAGGGTGTGGTGTGGGGAGGTGACCTCAGCAGTGCCGCTGGTACTCCTGTCCCTGAACAACTCACCAACAGTCACCTAGAAACAGAGCATTGATCTGGAAAAATGCAACCTATATATACACTTGTACTAAAACACAATATGTATGCGTTCGCTGAACTAGCGACAAATGTTTTTATACAATGCTCATTTTGTTGTTGCTACTGGACGCTTTCACTTATGTGCCATGCTTTTGGGGGGCAAGCACTATCCCTTGTTGTCCCTTAGAACCCTCCCGGCTTTCAAACAACAACCGTCCCAAATGTGTGATGCAGCATATGTACGTAGAATGCAAGGAGGCCTGGTAACGGATGCTACTCGGTCACAGCAGTATGCAACATTAACTCCAGTAAATAGTGTCTCGTACATACATTGAGGAAACCATCCCTCGAGAGTTGTCTGGATATGGGTAGTCCACTATCTTGTCTGCCAAACTCCTCTCTCTCTCTCACACCACACCGTGAGAACGCACTATCCTCCGCCTGCCTGCAGACAGTGTGAAATTGGAGGACATCATTATTTGAGGAGACAGAAATTAAGTA